>JANTBZ010012219.1:0-34119 GCA_024741255.1 Exechia fusca
CACTCCCGAGATTCGAACCCAGGACCTCCCGCTCGTGAGGCAAGCACTCTATCACCTGCACCACTCAGACGACTATACAAATTGCATTCCTGTTCATTCATTCATGTTCGCATTCATGTTCACACACATTTTCAAACTAGATTGACAAACGTCTTATTCATCATCCTATAGATGAGCCTTATGTTTTTTGTTAACTATTCGAATGATGAGGATTTGAAAACATTTTTAGTACCTTTCATTTGAGTATACGTTTATGGCTCGTAGTCACTCTAGAGAAGAGTTATGTCCATTTAACCGAAAGCCTAACGCGAATATTTTGTATGGGAAGTTTAATCAATCAGTACAAATTGCTCGTGTTACGTCTTCGCTCAGACAAATGCGCTTTAAAGTGCGAAAGATCCTACAATCAACTGAAAATCGTCTTGCGCGATTTGAATGTAACCTAGCCTGTTAGAATTGTGCTATCTTGTAGAACAGTCAAGCAAAGACACTTGATAGTCTTGTCAAGTGTCTTACTAGACTGTTCTACATGGGCAAGAAAGAATATTTGAATCGTATAAGTGTGTGATGTTAACATGAAGAACTCTTTATATGCGAAATTGTCTTTTTTACATGTCAAATTTGTGTTCAAATGACGACACGCTAATATTATTACTATTCTAAACATATGTACACTTCATCAACTAGACCACCCTGCGCACATGCAGCACATGCCAGTGCAGTGCATGCATTGGATATACGCACTGGCACATGCGCGGTGCGGCATATGGCTCGGGGGGCAAATGCGCCAGCGCGCACGCTCAAGCAAACATGTTGAAACGTGATCGGTCACAGAGAGGTGCGCGCAACAGTCGAGTAACGTCGCGTGCATAAAAGAAAAGACGCACACGGAACGACGGAACGGCTCCCGAGACCGATCGCCCAGCCAGACCGATGCAGGCAGCGACAGACACCGACAACACGCAACGCAACGACTCAGGTTGGCTGAATGGCTGGCTGACTGGGATGCGATGCGGTAACGTCGCGATCGAAGCACACGGTTGTACACGTTCGTGTGTGCTTCACGCGCTGAGCGCACCGCACTCGCAATTGGATTACGTCATCATCGTCGTCGTGTGAGCAATGCACATATCAAACAGCCGTGCACACACGCAGACAAGCGACGCGCACACACACACACATGTTATAATATTTTTTCGATACGATCCGCTGCTCGTTGGCTTGTTCGAACAGCGAACCGCTGCCGTATGTTCTGTAGCTTACTCGTCGGCTCAGGCACGAGAGAGCGTGAGCCTCGTTATTAATCGAATTGGATTTAATATGGTGGTATGTGCGATACATTTTTTTTCTCTTCATCGTGTGCGCCACTGTAATTGCACGCATGTGAGTGTGTGTGCGCGAACGCGGATCACCTAGTCTTGTTGCCATACACGGGTTCTTTTAAACTTGCGCGAGTGCGTGCGTGTGTGAAGTGGTGCGTGCGAGTGTGTGCTTCCAGCTGCAGCCGCGTTCTTCTGGGTGCGTGCGTGCGAATGTGTTTTTACTGTTGCGCGCGCTGCTACCGCAAAACGCCGCGATATTTGCTCACATAATATAATAATGCGCGCACGCACGCACGCATGCAAGTAAAAGTATACGCACATGCATGTGCCCGAGCCCGATCTAAACGTATCGGTAGGTGTCGGTTGTCGGTTGTCCTGCGCTCTGTGCAAACATATTGCTGCTGTTTGTCCACGCACGGAGAGAACACGTTGGCCTAGCATGTAAATGCGGTTCACAACGATGACGCGTCGTGTTTTCATCGCCGCCCTTCATCACCGCGCCGCATGTGAGAAGGAGACACCGCGAAGGCGACAAGACGGCCGATACACGACACGAATTTAATGATGTGACGACGGCGACACTGTCTCGAGTTCTCTAATGTGATCAGCCGCGCGTTGCCGTCGCCATTTGTGCGTGTGTGTCTGCTCCTCAATCTATCTAGCCGTGTGTGTGTGTGCCTTCTATCTGGGTGTAAGAAAGTGTTCGTTTATTGTTAAAGGTTAAAATTAGCCACACAAATTCGTTGTGTGTGTGTGCACTGCGCGACAAGCCACAAAATCCACACACGCACGCGCGCATCTTCAGAAAGCAACCATACACACACACGAAACTCGTATATAATTGTTGTACATACACTCACTCACATTCACACACACACACATGTGCATGGCAACACATACTCGAGCGCACATACTAAAACTCGGGGTGGCCAACGACGACGACGAGGAGCGATTTTGTGTGAAAATAAGAACGTCTAATCGTCGCGCACATCAAGACAATCACACACATCGAGCTCGAGTGGAAATATTTGCACGTACTTTCCGTAGATTGGAGGAAGTTGGTGGTGTGGGCTGGTGTGCGGGCGACGCACATTGCACTCTGTACACCACACGGACTCACGCACGCACGCACGCACTCACGAGCCGCCGTCGGACACGGACACGGACTGAACACGACTGAGGAAAGAGGCGGTTTGTCGTCGTCGGATGGTCGTTTGCGTTTCGCCCAGTGCGCCGCGTTTCATGAATCGTGGCAATATGAAAGCACGCAACGAGCATGCATAACTACACATAGGAGCAGTAACAGTATAAGAGCCACCGCACAACCACACTCACACACAGCACACACATAAGCACTCGCGCGCACACGTCATTCTTCGGGTTTGCTAAACCAGAGTGTATGTCTGTGTGGTATATCATCGGAATGAAATTCGCTCAGCCGAATATAATCGCGCGAACACGCGAGAAAAATCGGCGGTATGGTGGTTGAGATGGTGGTGGTGGTGGTGGTTCTTGCCCCCAGATTGGGGCACACTTGAGAACTCGCACACACACACACACACACACACACACACACACACACACACACACACAACACAAACGTATGCGCGACGAAAAACGATGCGTTATCACTGCGCACATACAAGCACACATCGCACTCACTTGCTCTCACTCGCGCGCACACGCACACACACACAAAAACACTCTGTGGGAGCTTGGGGCAAGTCATCCGATTATAATGCAGACCCTTTGTCATCGCGGTCTGTCCTGTCTATACATATATGTGTATATGTGGCGCACCTGCTCTGTTGTGGGGGCATATTGCGCGATGATGACTTCTTTTTGGTTGATGTTGGTTTGTTGGCTTACCTGGAGTGGATACGCTTGCTGGACTCATCACTTGTGGGGCGCGCGCGCTCACAGACGACGGCACATCGCTGACGTGTGACTTGCTGCGGGTGCGGGCGCAGAGCTGGGGGCGAGGTGAAGCGAGGGGGGGCGATGAAGACGACGACGTTGACGACGAAGCAGCAAAGAAATCAGTGACTTTTTCCGTTGCTTGAACACGTACGCACCGAATTATACACACACACGCAGACACACCAACACGAACCAACACGCATACACGAAAATGTAATGCGCGGAGATGGGCGACACGAACACAATTGATTTGTTGGGTCACGCGTTTGGGGAGGGATTGAAGAGGCGCTGCTCGTGCACCCGCAGAGCTTATTGCGACGGAGGATGTGATGTGTCGCGGTTTTCCCAGCCGATGGCCCTTTTCGTGGGCAGGCTTCTGGATGGCTGTGGGGCCGAGCAGAGTTTTTCGTAGCGAACAAAGTGTGTGTGTGTGTATGTGTGTGCAACAACTTGATGTCGACTTGTGTGTGCGCAAGAAACACACAACTGCGCGACTCGCGACGAAACTACACTGTGTACAATACTCTGACTTTGTACACTCGCTGTAGAAAACGCGAGGTGGGGCGACGACAAACTGCTCGGTTCGGCCAAGGGCCAAATTCCGTTGGAAATATGTACGGTGTCTTTCGATGCGAAGGTGTGTAAAAGTGTTTGATGGCTCGAGTTTTTGAGTTTTCAATCTCTTGAAGACGTCGAAATCGCGATATTCTCGCGACACTGCGTCGACGACACGGGGTGACGAAGACACTCAGTTCGGTCACGCACACACTCACACAACACACACACACGTACGCAAATACGACGTGACAGCAGATCAAGCGAGGGGTTTGGCCGACAGGTCATGTCGAAATCGAATCGGGATGTTTGGTTAACTTTGTGATGTTATAAACGAAGTTTTGAAACATTCTGGAGGTCTCCTATTTATTATCGACTAGTTTATAATTTATGTCCATGATTTAAATGCTCGTGAAAGATGTACGACAGGAAATGAATATAAATAAGACGTGCAATTCCCCTCGTATCAAAGGCGAACGGTGAACGAAAGCATAACGTTACGAAATCAAAGAATGGGAAACGAACACAAAAACGCCGTTGACATCGCTGCTGTCAATTGCAGTTGTACTAGATGCGAAAAGTACATGGATTATCCAACCGAAATATTAACAAGTAATAACGACATACAATTATGAATTGTTTATTATATAATAATTAATATTCTGTTTATTAGTCTAGACCCATGTATGTAATTCAACAAAGACTGTTGTGTGCGTTCCCATGTCTGCTCTATCTAACAACCGCGCAACTTCCATTTCTCAGCATCCTCCGTGTGAGTGTGTGCGTGTTGGTTTTCCGAGTGCAACGCTGTGGAAGCCATATCTTGTGTGCGTGTCTCTTTGCACATTCAAATATTGTTCAGAAAATGTAATGTGTCTTTTAGTGTATTCACTATAATATTATGTAGGAAGCAAAGTTTCGAAGATGCCAACTATATTGTAATAATTATGACAATTTGTTCATGTGTGCTTTTTGTGTGTTTAGTTGTATCCGTTCTACATTATAGAACTTTTATGTAACACTTAAAACGCGTACGTGTAGTATATAATATAATAATTCTAAATTCAAGTTAGTTTTGTTCTTTATGTTTGCGTTTCTTCCTGGCATAGAAAATGACAGTGTCTGAATGCACTCACCAGAATGAAATGAACAATATAAATACGGTCCTGATGGAAAAACTCTCAGGATAAAATGTTTCTTCACACGCACACACACAAGAATTATAATTTTACGTGATAGAAAGCAAGTGCTGAACAGTATACACATAATTTACCTAATTCACTCTCTGTCTAGATAGGTACGAATTGTAATCGTGTGCCTGTGTGTGTGTGTATTAGCTGTGTTGGTTTTCGGGTGGGATTGCCGATATGAAAGTCCTGTAGTGCTTTGTGTTCGAAACAGAAGCATTGAAGGTATGTGTATCTCGTTTCGGATGTGTGTGCGCTTGCTTGCGAGGTCCTTGCTGAATTTCCTTCCGAAATGTTCAGGTTGGGAGGCTTTTATCTGTGTTATCGTGTATGTGCGTGTATGAGCGTGTATGTGTGGTGTGCCCGTGCCGCTATACATATATCCAAGACGATATTCTTTGATTTGTTCTTGTATATAAATTAGTCTTTCTCTATAATATATATTCATGTATATATTCATATAAATTGTGTTTTGTCTAAACGACGGATGTCTTTTCTCGAGGGACTTGGTATAGAGGTGAGTGGGTGCGCTGTTCTGCTTTGTATTTTCTTTGTTGTGTGTTTGTGCGTGTCGGTAAATTTGTGTTTGTGTGTGTGTTTGTGTATATGCGAACTGCAACCTGTTTATTTCGCCGGCGAAGATGAGCCATACGACGAAGCTCGATCGATTTTTGACATGCCAATCGTTTTTTGCATCAGCAAATGGACTGCGAATATATAAAAAAAAGTATGCTAGAGGGTTAGTGGAGTACGATTGGAGAAATATACGGTAGTCATGTTAATTTCTAAGGAGGGTCTTGATTAATCTTCTAGTCACATTCCGACTGCAGGCGGACTTCATTTAAAGGAATCCAGTTCGAACATCTTAACTTTTGTTCAAGATTTTTGTTTTGTTTCTTAAAAGTGATAGAAACCTCAACAATATGAAATAAACTGTTTCATTGTAGTTGTAGTTAGTTCGGTTGAAAGTCAATTTAAGGAAAAGTGCAATTTATTTTATTTTGGCTGAAACACGATTATCAATAATAGAAATAAAATAGTAAAAATGGACAAAATGAGATATAAAACATAATCGCAGTTAGATATTCGAAAGAATGTGTCTGATCAATGAAATTGCAATCGAATTGGAACTATAACGAACCACCATTCCGCCCACTCATCACTCCATATACTCACAGATCAACAGGATACCAGCTCCGATCGAAAAGTACAACAGCTCGCCGCTGAACAGCAGCTGCACCAGGTACGACAGAATGGGCACCAGCGTCAGCACGGCCCACACGATCGTGTTCAGCAGCGTCCACAGACGCGGCTCCATCACCACCGGCTCGCGGCGCGGAAACCGGCTGCCGGTGAAAAAGTCCCCGTGCTTGTGGAAGCTCTCCTGCAGCTCGTCCTTCTCGCGGAACAGATTCTGCAGGAACTCCGCCGAGCCGGCATCGTCATCCGGCACCGTCTGCATGTCGATCTGGCGCACATGCATGTAGCCCACGATCTGGCGTCCGAGCATCAGATTGCCGACGGTCGGCTCGACGGGGTCATCTTTGCGGAACACCAGCTGGATGTCGAGGATCTTGGGGCACTTGGCCTTCAGTGCCTTCAGGCTGGCCTGGAAGCCCTTGGCGCGCGGAATCAGATGGTGCTTGAGCTCGGGCAGGCCGCGCTCCTTGGCGAAGGCGAGGCACGCCTCGTGCTTGTCCTTGGTGAAGCGGGTGCCCTCGGCGTTGAGCAGCAGCTGCGAGGGAAACAGGGTTTGAACAGGTTCGAACCGATTGGACAATACACATTGAGCAATGAGGATAAACGTACCCAGCATGGATCCGGATAGTCAAAGATCTGGTTCAGCTGATAGTCGATAATCTGGCGATCCTTGTCGAACGAGCGCTCCAGAAAGATGAACTCGGCGAACTTCCAGCACCAGCCGATGGCCGGAATGTACTGGATGACCTTCTTCGCGTACGCCTTGCAGTTGCCCAGCACAAAGTTCTTCTCGCAGAAGATCCAGCCGAACAGCCAGTCAATCTCGTACGTGTGGTTCATCAGCAGCAGCGAGTTCTGGTACAGACTGCCGTTGCGCAGCACCTCCGGATCGCAGTAGACGTGCAGCTTGGAGTTGGACCACCAGTCGGCCAGACAGACGATTTCTGCCAGAGGGGATGATCTGTTAACAAACAACAAGCCAGGTGCAGTGCATCCGGATACTCACGACTGAAATACGAGTAGCACAGGTAGTAGTTGATCGACCGGTACAGACGCTTGTTCAGCGGCTTCAGCGTGTAGAACAGCACCGCCTGCGCCGCATTGATGATCAGGCCCGACGTGAAGAACGAAATGGCGAAGCACAGGTGGACGATCTTCGACTTCTTCACCAGCGCAAACAGCTCGGCGGAGTCCATGGCGAGATTGCTGCGCGTTCCGCGATGGTTGGAAGACACGATTGCACGGCGCTCGGCTGCGAATTGCACGAAGGAACACGTGGTGGTAAACGGTTAGTTGGTGAGTTGTTGCACGAATGAATGCCGGTCGTATCGCGAATCGCGATGCGAACGAAGCAGAAATTCGCCGACGACGTCGTCGAGCAGCACACACTTGTGGTGATATGTGTGATGATGGATATAATATGAGCGGCTAGCTTGGATATGTGTTGGTGTGTGATCGAGAGAGGCGACGATTACGCAATACAATGGTCGCAAAGTCCACACTTGAACGCAACCACAGAAGCGACGAACGCTGTTGAACCTATACTGAACACTAACACACACACACTCAAGCTCTCACCACACACCTGACTTAATTAGAATCTCGCGTCCAAGTAAATGCCGCTGCTAGCTGTGCGAATTCGTCGCCGGTCGACGGACAAGTGAATCGCTGCTGAGCAGTGTTCGTCGAACGGGGCAACGCACAGTAGCGGCGGAGGCCGTTTGTTACTTTATCAGTGCTGGGCTTGTGTGTGAAGTATGACACCCAAAGATACACAAAGTGTAAACTCTCGTATACGCATCGTACGTGTACACTTTAAATCGAAACAACGTATGAAGTTCAATGTATTTGAGCGCTGCGCGATAGCACTTTGACGTTATCGACGATGTGTGGCTTTAAATATAATTAATATATTACCAGAAATATAAAGTTCAAACCATGTGAAATATGTTTGTTCATCGTTTGAAAATTCCTAATTATGCAGTTTAATTGAACCATATTATTCCATCGTTGAAAATATTTTTTTGAAAAAGCCTGACCTGCTGCTAAGCATGCTCTAAGCAAGACTACATTGTTTGTATATGGAGTCCTCATTGGCTCATTGCACAATTGAGACATATTTGAAATGTTTAAATTTTGAATTTCATCCCCTTTCATTTGAGTATACGCACAGTCACTCAGACACTCAGTCACTCCAGTGGATTTTTGAAAGGAGAAAAATATTTTATTTCTTTCTCTCTCACAATACAAATAATCAGAAACTTGTGCTTGTGAGAGAATGGAGTGTCTTCAAAAAATTCGTGAATGTGAATACGCAAATGAAAGAGGGTGTAATTTGTAAAAAAATGTGTAACACTTGTATCTATGAAATAAAGTCTATATATACAAACTGAGAGGTCTTGCTTGGGGCATGCTTAGCCACAGGTGAAAATTATCAAAATTATGTTTCCTAATACGATATTAAACGTATCATTGCAATTTTAAGATTTTAAGAACGAGCAAAACATAAATCATAAAGAGTGAAGATTTAAACATTATATTCCGGGTCGTATGTACTGATACTGATTGAGAATTGAGAGCCGTCGATGTGTGGCTTTGTAGTACATGTATATGCGTTCGAGTGTGCGGTTGGAGTGCGGATTGTCTTTCCAAGATTAGATTCGTTGGGTGCAAAGTCCGACGATGCGCTTAACGTTGAAATACGTATATGTTCTAAGCTCTGGCGGTCAGTGCATTCACGAAAGTGTCGTAAAGCTTCAGGTTGTTAAATATTATTTGTACATTTGGCAGTTACTGTAATACGATGATCATACGACAATTCGCACAAACATTCAGTACGTAACAAGTCTTGAGAACACAGCATCAGCTGATCCTAGATGCAATCAAGAGATAATAGTTCATCTTGAGCAACCGTTTACACTATCGAAGCGTGATTGAAACACACGCAAACTGTTCAGATTATAGCACTGTATAATGCCTTACGTGGAAATACATAACAAGCTGTTGCATATGCACTCAACAGCATTATTTCTCCGCATTGTGCGTCGACGACCGAATGCAGCATGACACATACATATATTTAGCATTCTGTACACATTACACATGCACAGATGAACCCAAGGGACAATCCGGTTCCGTACAGAAAATGCGCATCGAAAACAGGTTGTGTACGAATGAGATAATGCGTTGTAGCGAGGAAACCCCTTCGTAAATTAAACAAACAAACACGTTTTAGCATGATAATTCGCATACCGATGCACTTACTTCTCGCACTCACTCGACAACGACCTCCACCACCGAATAAAATGCGCGTCGTTGCCACAAACACGCACACACGATTTCGAGTGCAATCTCGCACTTACACAACACGTTGTTTGTTGTTTGGTAGCCAAATACCTGGCTGCTGGCTGGCACGAGCGGTGAATGCCCCGATCAAGTAACCTCTATGTATTTATTGCTTACGTGTTGAACAACTTGTGTCTTCTTCGACACCCGCAACGTTTCTGACTGATTTTGAGAGACGGCGCGTCGACTATTTCTAGTAACTATTTACATTTGCTATCTGCGCGCTCACCAACACATATAAACACTCCACTGATTTTGTACATGCGTGTACGCAAGCGACGCAATACCCACACAAATGGACGTACACAACGAATGGCGATAAGACACACACACGATCGCTGTTTAATTGAATAGATCGAACAGGTGAATACGTACGTGTGGAATAACGTGTGATCGAATAAATACGCGTGGGAAATGCAAGAACTGCGAAAAATCGCGTTTTCCGACCAGCGGAGGCGGCGACGATTTTATTTTGGACTGGTTGGAAAGTGGAAACTGGACCGAAACAGTTTGACAGATGGCTCTCACCGTTTGGGCTGAGCTGACAGCATTTTAAGCACTGACACTGACAGCATCGCGGTCGAAGCATAAATCTAGTACCATGTGCGAGTAACGATTTTCTACCTGTTGTTAGTTCAAATTATCATATTGCAGAAAAAAACGTATTTGTTCGTCAATAAACAACAATTGTGACTATACACTTTACCAACAAAATAAATTATTCGCCGTGATTTTGGTTATTGCGATGATTCACTTCGTCTCGACCCGGATGGTGGTAGACAGATTGTAGTACCGAAACCGAACATCTTATGATCGTGAGTTGGTACTTTTTATAATCTAATCTTCTCCCATTGAAAAAACCCTCCTTCGATAAAAAGGTGGAACAAGCTTTCCAACGTATCAGTCGATTCGCGGTGTGCGTCGGGAACGGTCGTCGGATATCTGGCGGTGCTCTTCTAAAGTGTTTAATTTATTCATCACCATACTCAGCAGCAGCCTGTAATATGGATTCAAAAATCGATACCCCCGAAATAGTGAACAAATTGTGGCACGTGCGGTTTCAGTTTCTATCTGTGATATGTGGTAATTAATCAAGTGATATATATAGTATAGCCATATTGCTACTCTTCATATATTAGGGAGGCCACGACCCTTGTCAAGTTGTAGTACCGATAAGCAAGCAAGCAAGCATGTTTTGGACATCTTCACCCGTATCACGACAATTCCAGAAGCGCGTAAGATTCCTTAAATAAGAAATATAACGCACTGTTCATTCATGATACTTTTTATTTAAGGAATCCTACGGGCCTCTGATGTTCTCGTTATACGGGTAATGGGCATATATCTTATGACATGACACAAACATCGTTTATCATCACCAACATCATTATGTATGATGACAGGAAAGACATTAGAAAATAGTGTCTCAATCGAACCTGTTCAAAGTGCTTTCAAACAAATTGATTAGAATTGGAGTTTGAAATGTGAAGTGATGAGTTCGGATGACTATCCAAACAACCGGTGTGACATACGATAGCATGGGTCAAAAAAAGGCCAACACCCTAATGTCGCAATTGTCGATTAGATCTAATCTACATAATTTGTACAAACACTCCAACTGGTGAACGATAACGTTGATAAGGCAATTGAAAGGATTTACCATTACTACTTACTACTTCGTCATATCTCGAAATCCAACACTTATTCAGTTGTTGAATTTTCGAAAGATAAATATTTCAATACGGCAATCGAAAGACGATTACACCTTTCCTTCCGGTTATATTGCAACTAGCGTACAAGTATATAATTTCACTCGCCTATACAAATTATGACCATGGCATCGTGACTCTACGCATTAATCTGGTCGAAGGTCTATCTTGAGTATATCTCGCATTAGATATCACACAGCATTTTCGCTCACTCTGCTGCTCTTATCACAATCAACCTAGTTAAATTGTCATTACAATACGTTTATACCATTGTTTTTTTTCAAACACTTTCTGCAGTCAACCTTATCACCCTGTCCCATGGCCTCGCTATGGGCTGGGTATCGCCGGCTCTGTTGCTGCTCAGCGGCGAAGACACGCCGTTTGACGAGGGCCCGCTCTCCGTCGACATGATGTCGTGGATCGGCTGCGTCAGCAACGTTGGCGGCGTGGTGGGCAACTTTTTCTTCTCGTGGGTGACGAAACGCTACGGTCGCAAAGTGGCATTCACTTTTCTGGCCGTGCCGAATGTCGTGAGTATTGCCGCCGATTTCGAGATCGATTCAATATAGGCGCGTGTGTTTGTGTTCTTATCGTTCAAATGGTTCGTTTTCTCGCCCGCAGATATGGTGGATTTCGGTGTTTTTCATCCGAGACGCTGTGTTCATGATTGTGTTCCGAATTATTGCCGGGCTGACGGGTGGCGGCACATTTATCTGTGTGCCATTGTTCATCGCCGAAATCGCGTCTGATCAGTGAGTTTGAATAGAACATTTAGAATGTGATTCCCCCGAGTCATAAATAACTAACAATATAACTGTTCAATTGCAGCGTTCGCGGCGCTCTGGGCTCAATGTTGGCGGTCTTCCTGAATCTGGGCATCCTGATTGCCTATGTGGCTGGCGCCTATTTGCCATACCACATCGTACCGGCTGTGCTAATTGTGTTTCCTGTGCTGTTCTTCGTCGCCATGCTCCTGCTGCCGGAAACGCCGCGCCATTTGATAACGCACGGACGTGCTGAGGTGAGTTCGCGTGCTGATCGCCGCGCAAAAATGTTTCATACATCGAATATCGCGGTACTGAATCGCTCTGCTTATCTCTTATCACCTCAACTCAACATGATTCGTGCGAGTAGCAAGCAGAGAAATCGCTGCGTTTCTACAAAGGCTGCACCGGCGACTCGGACGAAGACCGCCAGCGCTTCGCCATCGAACTGGAGAAACTGCGGGCGTACGCCAAGGATCGCGAGAACGCGGAGCAGAACATTGTGCGCTGGCGTGACTACTGCACGCCCGAGTCTCGCCGCGGTCTGGCCATCGGAGTGACGATGATGTCGCTTAACATTTTCACCGGCGGTCTGCTGATGCTGAACTATGCGGCGTCGATTTTCAAGGATTCCGGCTCCGAAATCGATCCGAACGTCTCGTCGATTATTCTGATTTCGATTCAGCTGGTCGGCACGAATATCGCATCGTTTTTGGTTGATCGCGTGGGCAGGCGTGCACTGTTGATCGCCTCGACAACGGGCACCGGGACGGGCATGTTCCTGATGGCCACGTTCACGTTCCTGCATTCGCGTGATGTGGATTTGTCCGACTATCAGTGGGTGCCGTTGGCCAGTTTGTCGCTGAGCGTGTTCATGGCGTCGATGGGTCTGCTGCCGCTGGTGTTTGTGATTGTGGCGGAGGTGCTGCCGCCGAAGGTATGTGTGAATGAAGATGGGAGCCGTTTCAAGTTTGCCAATTGAATCCATAAGGCACAATCCGAATAATTGCGATCAATCATATCATTGAAATGTCCGTTTCAGATTCGCGAAACCGGCTCAACCTACTGCCTGGCCCTCATCAGCCTGTTCCTATTAATCGTTGCCAAGATCTACCCAATCTTGGCCGAATCAGTTGGCATGTACTCCTGCTTCTGGTTCTTCTCGGCGGTCTGTGTGTTCGGACTATTCTTCACGATATTCATATTGCCAGAAACTACTGGCAAAAATATCAACGACGTGCAAGTGGCGCCGGAGACTGCAGACACGAATCGTGTTTGAATGCTGTGTAGTATGTACTCGAAAAAACAACCCAAAGGCTGGATCTCATATTAGTCTGTAAAAACTCATAATAAACGTATAAGTGTAGTGTTATAAAGATATCAGGCAGGCATTTCTACATGGTCATTCGTTTGGGTAATATGAACAGAGGAACTTGCATATAGATGCTAAAGTTCAAATCGGAGAGTGGATGACAAGTGGAAAAATTGCCTATTTGTCACGAATGTGAGGTATTTTAAAGATAACGAATTATCTTCGAAATATACGTGCGTCTGGCCAACAAGGCCATTCCGCAGAATATCATCATAATCCATTCTATCAACCAGTTTCGATCGCCAGAAGGAACCTGTTATTTGTGGGCAGCCCGATAAGTACTTAGCCTCACCGCCAATGCCGCTACTATAGCATTCGATTTTTGATAAACGTGTATGTATTTTTTAGAAGGCTAATGTAGAATTTTCAGCCGAATCGGGCTCGTCGTTTTGTTTCGACCGCGTGTAATAGAAAAAACTCACAATCGACCAAATGGACAAAACTGCCATTATATATGTATTGGGCTATAATTTGTGGACTCTTCTAAATCGCGAAAAAGAGGTTAGCGATAAATACTTTCCGAAGGTGATCGTGATATTTCAGGATCGCTGGATTTGGCTGTTGGCCTTCGTCATTCCTCAGTAGGCTAAGTTCTTATCGGACCGCCCACGTATATTTGATTATTGCTTGCTGGTTATCGGATAATATTATCTATGTTATCGAACGGAATACTATTCCGTAGTCTGCATGTGTTTGTGATTATGAACAGCTCGATAGGGGAACTACTGAACTCTATTCCATTCATTAACAACTCAAGCTCCCGTTATCTTTTGCACTACTGCTTTATTCCCCGCCGCTCTCACTCGTACACACACAAATTCCTCGTATGCCGCCGTATCCACTCCAAAAACGACGTCACCCGCGCAAATCCCTGCGGCTCCCCCCGATGACACCCGGACACATGCCCGAAACTCGTCACTCCCACCAGCGTCCGGCCGTCGCCGGCCAGCACCAGCGGCCCGCCCGAATCGCCATTGCACACGCTCTGGCCGCGCCAGCCTTGCGCGCACACCGTCGAATCGCGCACCACCAGCGGATTGTACAGCGGCCTGCACACCGCATTCTCAATCACATGCAGCGGCGCAAACTGCAGCCGCTTCGCAAACGAATCGACCGCCGGGCCCGTCAGGCCCCAACCACTGGCCACCACCGGCTGGCCGACGAACAGTTCGTGCGCCGCCGGCAAGCGGGCGGGCTGAACGGTGTCGCTCAGCTGCACCTTCTGCGCCAGCTCGAGCAGCGCCACATCGTTGGCGGCGAACAGCGCCGTGTACGCGTGATGGATGACAATGTCGGCGACATCCACGACCTGGCGGCCGGCCTCCGCGAGATTGTCGTAGGAGCGGGCGCCCAGGTGGACCTCGATGTCGCTGGCGCGCAGCGTGCAATGGGCGGCGGTGAGGATCCAGCGGTTGTTGAGGAGCGTGCCGCCGCAGATGATGCGGCCGTTGGCGTTGCGGATGAAGAGGAGCGCCTGGTGGGGGAACTGGCCGACGTGGCCGGTGTGACCCTTGACGATGCGCGAGATGGGAAGGTCGGCAGTAGCTGGGTGCTGGTCTGGTGCGGCTGGTGCGCAAGTGGCAGTCGAACCGAGCAAGCACAGAACGGCGATGATTGATGGAGCACGAATGAAGGGCATTTTGAATGCGGAGAATTGCAATTGCAATTGTGCGAACGTTCGTACGGATCAAGCGTCGGTGCCAGACTGGACGTAGACGGCCCGAAACGGGCGAACCTATTGGAATATTCGTGGTTGCACGGCGACGGCGGCGGCGCTGGTTATGTCGATGTTGATAACCGCCAGATACTGCATAAGAAAAACCTCAAAATGACTTTAGGCGTAATTAAAAAAGGCCGTTTGCGATAAGAGGTGTATTAAATTTGCAACACGAGATGCCAACACGAAGACGAGCAGGTGGGCATACGAATATCAATACATCGAAGAAATTTGAACAACCCCACCAACGAACACGCTCAAACACGCACCTTTGTATGCTCTAATATACGCTCTATCAGGCATTGATTGGCGAGTGTTTTGTTAACATAGGTCGCACAACAGCACGTTCACGTGCATGGGAATGTAGATACATACATACACGAACACGAACATGCTGTATGTGAACTGATTAGACGCGCAAGCCCCCACTGCATGTCGGAATGCCGGCCAATGGTCAAAAGAAGCGAATCCTGATAATAGCTGCTTATTATGTTTAGCTACAGTTGCTAAATTTTTCTACGGGGTTGGGCCTCAAAATCCGGACACGATTCAATTGCAGCCGTTCATACCACCTAGAAACATTATATGAATGTTGTCGATACAGTCCTATCGCCGAAGCTACATGTAGGATAAAGTCGAAAAGCTGTGAATGTCGAAATTGCTTGCGCTGGGCTCACAGCTGAACACATAATCCGATTTTTTATTAATCCGAAACGGCAGTGTATTTTGTCCTTGCGAAATAAAACGTGTTTCAGAAGTAATAGAAAATGTGTCAACCACGGGCGAGGAAAATTCAATCTTATGAAGTCTGTGTATTCGATTAGTTATTGGTGATTGTTTTGCCTATTAACATACCATATGTGAATCTGTTGGAATGGATTATGTCACGTTCGAAAATCTAAAATTGGTTTCATCTTTATGATGCTTTTTGATAGCAACAATAGCAGTTATAAATCGTGACTCATTGGAATTGACCGGCGGACGCTGCAGACTGAATTAAGAGACATTTATTCAAGAAAGTGAAGATATTTTCGAGCTAATATGTTCTTGATGGTCTAACGAACAATTAATATAAGAAAATTATTCCATATTTGCACGTTTTCGCACTGTACATTATGTTTGGAAACGAAACATCACATATGCGGATTTCGAGGCCCCACCCTGTACATTAGAGCCTAAAGAGTATTTCGTTCATATCAATTTTTGTGTAATGAATTTCTTGAGTTAAAATTCCCAGTATAAAGAACAAGAATACTTTTCAAATGTCTGAATTTCGGTTGGAATCGGAATAGTCTCGCGGAGCTACAACGATGTAGGATGTAGTAGATTATACCACTTTATAGCGGCTCTTTCTCTTTGGCTCTCACTGGCAGCAAGCGGCAACTCCAGTCAGCAACAATTATTATCAATGAAATAATACTCTCTCATTCAACTCTTTGCGTAGTGCACGTGCGTTATATACTATCCAATACATGAATGAATCACTCTCCATGGCTTCGGTCTCTTCGCGAGCTGCGATTCTAAAAGCAGTATTCATTCTCATTCAAAACAAAACGCCACATCGGGTTCAGTCGAAACGAAACTTCCAAACCGCTCGGTCACACCACCACCACCGCTGACCGCGTACCACACACGCAAACACACCTTATTTATACAGAGACTCAGTGAATTGCAGTATCATATGCAATACTTGTGATATTCCTGACAAGTTTGAACGCATCGAGATTACAGGTTCGCAGTCGGTGTTTAATTGTGCACAGTCACAAAGTGAGTGTTTTGAACGTGACTGCTTGTAACTCGAACGCCGCGAGGACCGCGAAGAACTACACTAGTTTACCGAGAGTTTTGTGCGTGTGTGTGTGTGAGTGTGCGTGTATGCGCTGACCACATAAGCAAACTGCGCATATATTAAAATGTGTGCGACGTGTCGCCTAAATCATCCTAGCATTCCGATGTACAAGAGTGTGTAAACGTGCGTGCAGTGCGTGCATAATGTATGCATGTGTGTGGTGGCTGACACTGATGCATTTGTGTATGTTAATCCGGTCGTGAGGTTGTATAAAAATCGTATTTATAATGCTCGTTTCTCGACCAACACACAATCACATACACATTATTTTAGTGGCTAACTCGCGACAGCTTGAGCTGTTATAACGACCACAGCACAAACACACACAAGCACACACACATACACACCGCGTCGTCGTGCAGCGGGACTTTTATCGTTCAAAGTGCTTGTGAACGTTCGAGGCGTTCTCCAGATTGATGTCGCGACGTGTGTGTATTATTGCCACAACCGGTGTTTTATTGTCTGCGACTTGATTGATTAAATGCAATCACCGGTCGCGACCACAATCCCGCAACGTCGCGCTGTCTTGGACTGCGTTGCATTGCTGCCTGTTGCGTCTCTGCATTGCATTCGTTTACATGCAGTCGTCCCACACACACACACGCACACACCGACTGTGTGTTTGCATAAGAGCCACTTGAAATCGTGCGATATAATTTATCTATATTTACGCGGATCGTACGCGTGCGCACGCGCACGGACACGCACGATCGTTCACGTCTCTTCGTCGTCGTCGCTGCCAGTTGCGTACGTGTTTTGTTGTTCTGCCTGCGTGCCGCGATCTCGTATGTGTGCATATACTATACGCATACATACTCTGTGTTTGGAGGCACGCTATGCGGGCCGGATTTGGCGCAGACGCGCTGCCACTACACTTAATATGCGCGCATTCTCTCGGTGCTCGGCGCGCGCAAATAATTCTGTGTAATATCCGCAGCAAACCGCAGAAAACACATTGCGCCGTCTGGGCGCGCACACGGGCACGATTTTAGTTGAGCGGCTGTGCCCGTGTGTGTTTGTGTAGTTTTTGACGGGATTCGCGGGATTATTTTGGTCTGCTCGCACGACCGTCACGAGTTCACCGTGGCGGCGAGTGAGCAGTGCTCGTACGCCACGCATCGTCGCCACACAGCGCCATAATAACATTTGCGCTCGGGCTGAAATATTAAGTTCTACACGCACACACTCGAGCAAACACACACACTCGAACGCCCGCATACTCGCATATTCGCATACATACACACTCACACACGTTCTGTAATGCTCTTGGCTGCTGGCGGTGCGAACGATTTCCATACGGTTGTTTTGTTCACAATATCGCGTGTGCGCGCGTGTATTTTAGTGAGTCTTTGTGTGCGCCGAGTTTCGCACAAATAACAGCACAGCGCGCACACACAGTCTCGTGTGCCTGTCAGTCTCCGTCTCCGTGCGTGTGTGTGCGTCTGACTTAAGCTAAATATTTACGTTGCTTTGGTCGATCGCGCGCGGGCGCGCACATAATGCGTGTACACGCGCACGCGTATTTCGACGCCAGAACATCGTGTCGCTTGCACCGCGCACAAACGTTTTATTTTCGCGATAAACACACGGCGGCTCATGTGTATGAGCATTGAGCATCGACGATCTGCGTGTGTGTGCTTGACAGACAGAGGCAGGCATGCGTATTTTGGTGCCATTAGTGCGTGGTATACGTGTATATGTATGTGTTTGTTGTGAGCCACACACATCAGTCTCGAATGGCAAAACATCAATTTATCAAATTTTCATTTCGTTGTGCCCCATCAGTCCCCCCACACAGCTCGCGAACACACTCACACATAATACAAGCAGGAGCGCGCAGGCAACGTGCACCGCGTGTGCACCATGTCCACCATGCAGACGGCACCGTTGCGGCTGAAGCATCGGCGCGCCTCCGAGGGATTGCTGAAAAACAGCACCAGCACCACGAGCACACGATTCGTAAGTAAATACACACTCCCCGTACACAGCTTCCTTACTATCTCTCGCGATGGCTGAATAAATAATCCAATTCAAGTAAATATTTCTTATTCTGCGCTCAGTGCAATATTGCACATGTGGGGAGCGATTGTAAACAAACCTCGCCACTATGAACGTCGTTGTTGGCTCTGTGTATAGTCTCGAGCGATAAGCACCGCAGCACGAACGGTGTGAGAATGAACGCGTGCGAATTCCCAACGAGAGAGTGAGATGTGTCTGTGTGTGCATATGATTGCTGGCAACTCTCCAGGTGTGCGCGTGTACATGTACTGTTATGCGCGAATATATGTTGCTGTATACGAGCGAAGACGATCGCGTGCGCACGCGAATTTGACTCATCGAACAAATACCGGGAAAAACGTCTTAATCAGCGCGCAGCTCGCGCGACTCGTCACATCGTGTGGTGTGTGTGTGTGTGTGTGTACAGACTGCGCGGCATGACTATAAGGTTGAGAATCCAAACGAGACTGAATGGATTTCGATGCCCATATATAGCATAGAGTTTACTGGAATTGTTCACTCAGCGAATGTGCAACCTATCGATTGGCATTTCGTTTATTTTTTTTGGACAAGATCAAACACTAACATCCGGGTCTGTAAACGTGCTTCGTATCGATCAGTTTGCTCAGGACTCGGACTCGTGAGATGCATTACCGATAAGAATTCAGTCTGCTGTCAGCGGTCCGGATACGATAATGGTCACGTCCGAAATGCGTTGGTAAAATGTGTGGTCGTGTGAAATGGATCATGTTGACAGTCCGCACTTAGTTCGTCTCGCACCTACGCGCATCGCAAACAATGGGTTCACTTTTTACACGTCTGCGACGGTTGCGGCGGCAGCGGCCAAAGTGGTTTTGAGGTCATTTCATCGAACGTACGTGCGACGGAAAATCGTTTTTTTAAACTCAAATGTGCATAGTATACACGCTTGAGTGCACTTGATATTGGATGAATAACTCGGTGCTCGGTGAGATAGCATAAGCGGCGATGAGAACGTACTGAGAAATGTATGTGTGCGCTTCCCGTGTTGCGTAGTTGGGAATCACGTCGTCGTACGATCGCGATCGCAGCGCATCGATGCACACAGTGTTGTGCCTCATGTTACGCACGAACACACGAGCGAAAAACAACGAAAATGGCACGACCAACGAATAAAACCCCGATATTCGGTCGACATTTTTCGCCGGTGTCAGCACGGCACGATTGTCTGTGTTATTATTGCGGTGGACATTAAATGTATGTCAGTGGCGACGGGTGTGAACATCCAAGCGTGTTCCATTGTTTACGAAATTCAAGCTCTTTGGCATAGACATACATTTGGAATTAGGTAGACGTAATTTGATTAAGACACGCGCCAACACAACATAACATTTCGTCATGCGCAGACAATCGCCAATTTGTTATGAGTAATGCGACATCATAGAATATAATATTCATAATTTGTTCACCGTAAATACAGCCACGTTGTGCACTGAACACACCTTTGCACCTTCTCGCTGTGCACTCGAATCTTGAACGACGCACATGAACTCGCGCGGTGCCCGGCTGCCGCCGCCGCCGCCGCCGAGTGTCGTGAGCGTTGTCGTATGTGTACAGTGTACCACGACGTGGTATAACATGTTTGATGCAAATCCGGCCTGCCAGCCGGTTTGAATGAGCACACCGATTTTTGGCGTGGGTGTGTGCTCAGCAGCGGCACCAACAACCCGTTTGCGGTCGCGTTCGCGATCGTTCGCGCACGATCGACGCAGCGGCTCGCTGTTGCGAGATGAACACTATACGGCTGTACGTCACGTACAGACATGATATATGTGCGTATGTGCGGTCGAACCGGCGCACCACTCGTAACGACCTCAAATGAGCTTCTGCTGACTCCGAACCGAGCGAGCATCGCTGGCCACAAGCTTGGCTTGGGTTGATTGTTCGACGACCGCTGCGACGAACGTGCCCGCCGAACGCCGCCGTATCGACCGACGGTGGCGGTATGATTTAGTATTGGGTTTTTCCACACATATATACTTTAAGCATGCACAAACGACACTATTACACTCGCATACGCACACTGCAATATGCAATGATCAACAATCTCGCCGACGCTTGTTGGGCACAACGCTCACGTCTGCGATCGTGCGAGCGCGCGACATGGGAGAACGTGTTTACATATGAATTTGTACACACTCCAAAAGACCCGCAAGACTATTATAATATCCGACAATGTATTAGAGTGTATAAGTAATGTAAGCGCAGTCGAACGACGCAATCAACGACTTTACGAGCATGTCCAAACTTGAAAATTCAAATCTCTAGCGCAAGTGGGTGGGTTAGAGAAAGAGTGGCTAATCGATATCTGAACTGAAAATTATAAATTTAGCGCCACTCGTGGTATGAACCATGCACACATTGATTTGTATTTGTTTGTCGCGCCTCGCGTTCACGTCTAGCGCGACCGCAGCAGCGCATCGCGTTTGAAGCTCGCGCCTCGCGCGCACACACACACGCACACACAATAACGACGCGCGAACACGCTAGTTCTCTTGCATAAATCGAGCTGATGTGTGCCTGTGTGTGTGGGTCTGTTCGTGGGGCTGGCGCGCACACATTTTCATTCACGACGTATCCGCTCAATCCGTCGTCTGCTCCCCAGTTCGGTGTGATCGGTCGGATTGTGAGTACACACATGCGTTCGGTCCTCTCCCGTGTCTGTGTGTTTTACTCGTGTGATAAAGACAGCAGAGTTGTATGCGTTTAGTTGCGCGATTGTTGACTAACAAAATTTGTCGCCAAAAGCGTGCGTGTGCAAAGTGTGATTCGACAAAATGTGCGTGTGTGTGTGTGAGTAAGTGCGTGCGTGCGTTCGCGTCGATGTGTCAATTGTCAATTAGCACATTCAACACGCTTCGGACGACCAGCGTCAGGGTTCAGAGCCACTCTAGAGGTTGATGAGTCGCGCCTGCGGATCGATTGCTCATTTTGAAAAAATGTTGTGCCAAATAGCTACTACCTAAATCAAGCCGTCGTTGTTGCCTGGTGGCGAAAGAAAATAAATCATGTTCGTGTTCGTAGGTTATTTTTTCCCTAGTTAAATTTAGACGACCCACGCGACGATAGTGTGTGTGTGTGTGTGTAATATATAATGTGCCTGTGTGGAACGTCGCAATCGGCTAATTAAACGCGATCTGAATACGACCGAGCGACCGGTGCTGTTTGTAGTGTGTGCTTATATGAACGTTCTCACTGGGCATTGTGCACGTACTGAAAATCTACAGTGTATATCTACTGTACACGGCACATCAACGTCGGCTTTCCGTCCCAAATGAGGCATGTCTACAAGCAAATTGCCATAAGTGTGCGCACGTTGAGCGTTCCCCGGGAGGAATGCACACACAGTGTAGGCGGTATTGCGCAATATGAATATTTAATTTGATAAAGTTACGAGTTACAACACAAATCTCAACTCAGATTGCAGAAGTTTGATCGGCTTAATAAATTGCACTCCGGACATTCCAGTCATGCACCGCAATAGATATAAGACCGCTGATACGTGCACTCACATGGATTTCCGACACACAATTGTTTTGCGGTTAGGCTAGGTTATGGAATACAATACAAGTGATTGTAACTGCAGTCTCGTAATTGGATCGGTGTCACAGTCACACTGTGTTGAATCATTGAGTGACGAGGAATACGACTTTGAATCGAATGTGCGCAAATTCCCAAACTTTTGAATCACAGGTCTGTGACGTATTCAATCGTAAGCATATCGCGGACACGCATTATATTTTGGAATGCAAAAAAGATAACAATGAATATCCAACTACATACTAAACTAGCAACTTGCATGATGGGCATATGCCATTCAGGCTAATACGACGCTTTTCCTCCTGGCCCACTAACGAGCCTGATAACACATTTGTTCAAATGCAAAAATGTTCCTTGAATAAGGTCATGATGAAAATTGTGAACCTCTGTCTCTCACATTTTAATTTTACGAAAGAGAAATATCCCCGTAGTACAATTTCTCACAATTCCTACACACCTCTGCTCCTCGCTCACACAGATTGACTTCGGCGATGCTGCACAGCACCACCAGCCGCCTTCGCTATCAAACCCGCGCACACACGAAATGCGAACTCTGCTCATCGACTCGATGCAACAGCAGCAGCACCCGAAGCGCAGCGCCACCGCTCTGCCGACAACGCAACAGCAGCGCCTGCCCGCTCGCACCGCTTTCAATGCAATACCCAGCGCCAGCAGCCACGCGAACGGTGCATCACATTTGAGCTCCGGCGAATCGTCGGCCGGCGAGTCGACCGCGTGTTCGCCGTCGATCGTCTCCGCCGCCCACAGTCCCGAGTTCCGCTCGCTGCTGGGCAACCTGGAGGCGAAGAAGAAATCCCTGCACCAGTACGAGCGCAACGGCAGCGGCGGCGGCATGATTCCGACCAGCATCACAACCGTCGGCAGCAGCGGCATTGCACGCGGCGGCAGCAGCGCGACCGCGACCAGCGTGGTCAATGCCAAATCGAACAGCAGCATCAATCAAGCGCTCAGCTCGTCGACGTCATCGCAGCAGGTGAGTTGCGTTGCGTATGTGTGTGAGTGTGTTCGAGTGTGTTTGAGTGTGTGTTTGTGCAATTATGTTGTCAGATCGGGCGCGCGCGCGTCTCAACGCGCGACAGTTGAGTGCTTCTGTTCCGTTTGACGTTTTTTCAAAAGATCGGTGGTGTAAAGGTGCGTGTTCTCTCTCACAGACCTTTTGTGCCAAGACAGCTTAGGTGTGTGTGTCGTTTGCTCAGCTCCCCAGTGAATATAAAACTCGCCGTCAAGAGCCAAATTGCGGATACAAACATGTCGTATACATGTGTATGTGTGGTTGTGTACACAAGAGCGTGAATAGCCAAGTGTGTGTTTGAATTGCGCGGTGTGCCTACATTAGCGGAATACCTATTGTCGCGTCGTCTGCGACATGTGTGTCTTCGTATGTATGCGCGAGTTGGGGAGCGCTGTGTGAAAGAGTGTGAATTGGCGCGATCCGTGTGCGATATGTGTATGTAAACATGTGTGTTTGTATGTGGATGGCGTGTTGGCCCGCGTGTACATTTATCGTCGTTTTCGCGCGCGTCATACGACCAAATGTGTCCGCGCTCAGTCATCTGTGCCCAACTGCGCGAGAGTGCTGTGTGGTCTGGTCTAATGTCAATCGCTTGCTCGCAGCCAGTCTAGTTCTAATCGTCGGCGCGAATGTACAGAGTGAACAAAATAAAAACCTAGCTATCTCGATCGGTCGTTGGAATTGGCTATTTCGCAATTGTCGCGGCCCTTTCGCGGCCAGTCGACGCGTGTATATAAACCATAGAAACCTTATCAACTGTGTGTATTGTTCTGTGCGCAACAGCTCGGCAACGGATTCGCCACATCGAGCAGCAGCACCAGCAGCAGCAGCACGCATACCTCGCATGCGACGTCATCGTCGTCGTCGCACGTTCACATGTCGTCCAAGGAGATCAAAGAGCAGCCGCTGTACCGCGACATCGCCAACATGAAGAGCTCGATGGCCGAGATGAAATCGCTGGCGTCCAACAGTTCGATGAGCAATCTGCGCGAGCGGTGAGTTGGACAAGTTTTGAAATCCGTTTTTTGCTATTCAACTAACACATTCCATTCACCTCCCAGGCTCCGAGCGTCCCGCGAGAATCTGCTCGACGCCCAGCAGCACGTCACGTTTCCCGACGACGACAGCGATGAGGCCTGCAGCACTGTGAGCGACCTGATGTCGCCACCACCCGTCACATGCAGCGGCGACATCCAACTGCAGATGCCCGGCGGCCTGATGATGGCTCGCGGTGCGGACACGGTCACGTTCAAGAAGGAGAGCTCGAGCAGCGCATCGCAACGCAAAGTGATCACCGATGGCTTCAGCAGCGAGCAGGCGACCAGCAATGCGACCGAGATGCAGCATCTGCAGGCGGGCGACGTCGACTACAAGGAGGAGACGGCGGCGGCGGCGGTGCGCAAGAAAATCGAAGTGAATGGGGTGACGGCCGAGCAGCAGGCGGCCGCCGTGCAGGTAAGATGTTGTTTTTGGTTCGTTCGGTAATATTCCTAATGGTCGTAACGTCGCGGCGATGATGAGTTATGCCGTGATGTGGGGGTTTGCAATTAGCGCTCCGCAGTCGCTGAAACGAATTCCATGTTGAGCACCGAAAAAATAGTATTCATCGGCTCGCGCATGCGATATATGTCAGCTGATTTATGTGGTCATGCGCGCATGTCGTCATTTGCGTTCGTTCACACCCCAAAGACGACACAGACGACGCCGACGCGAAGGGGGTTCGTCGCACCCACTTTCATGATTTCATTGTGTGTTGTGGCTCCGCCGAGGCGTCACGCTGTCCCTATAGTAACAGCACACGCGCACATGCGGGCAACACCCGAGACGCGTTTCGCGTTATTGTGCGCGCATGTCGTGAATATGTGCAGGCAGCACGCGACCGTCGACGCGTGCGTCGTCGTCGTCTCCTTGTGGCGTCGTAGAGAATTTCGATTTTCCCCAAGTGGAGTCGTTGGGGGTTGGTCGAACACGCGGAACGCGCGGACATGTGCTAATATACTATGCGCAATCTGATACTATACAGCGGGCGTGTGTGCGTGTTTGCGCACCCGCTCGAATATCGAACCTCCGGCAACGAACATTCCTTCAGTCGACGCAGACGCGTCCTTGTTTTCGCACGCAGTTCTCACATCAGCGTACATTCGTGATTCGTTTTCTTCGGCGACTGGACATTCGTTTATTATTCTGCGTTTCGTGTGCGCGCCCATGTCGTGAGTTGGTCACATTTGTGATTGAATCGAGTGGCAAGTGCATTTTGTTAATTGCGATTATGCTGCGACTCTTCGCACGTTCGCTGTGCCCGTGTGGACCCCGCTGTCCGTATTACCAGCAGCAGCAGCTCAGACGTCCGGCGGGTGAAAGTGAAAACCTTCTATTTGGTGGTGGTTGCATGATGGCGGTGAGCTAAATTTAATCTGTTTATCGATTAACAGATGTTCGTCGTGTGTATGTGGCCATCATAATTCAAACAGTCATTATTCCGTGCATGCATGCCAAAATCATACAAATTCGAATGAGTTCAAGCAAAAAGATATAGCATATTATACTTATATCATCCAATTCGACGACGCCAATCAGACGCGCATATACGCCGCACAAACGATTAAATGGGCAGTCCCCGGTTCGGTAAATCAGTTCGAAGCGTGGCTTTTATCGAATTAAATTAAGACTTCGCAAGTGGTACGAGTAGTGATTCAATAATATTGATTGAGACAAATTGGTTACAATGTTATTATATTCAATAATATGAATAATGGAACCGAGAGCATCAATTGTGCATCCTCCTTATCAGTAGAACATTTTCGTACTGGCGTGTCCAAGCTTATCATTAGGCGCAGCGAGACTCGCCAGTCTCGCAATGTTAGTTTTAATTATACGTATTATTATTTGTTTTCGTTCGAACATATGCAGAATTGAGTATGTGGTTTATTCATACATGTGTTTTGAGGCAAGCGGGTATGTGTGAGTGCAGAGAGGAGTTTTGTGCGCATGCGCGTTCGGTCGACGTGTTTGTGTAAACCGTATATAAAATCGCCGATGATCTGAAAATAGATCACATTCGCTCAGCTGAAACACTGTGCTCCACGTCGCTCCCATCGAGCCGCAGAGCGATCGCCGCTCGTAGTCGTAGGTCTTGTCTCGGTCGGCTTAGTCGACGTTCGCTAGAAATAGTCCTCCCCCTCGCATCATACACACAATTTTCACAATTTCCACCCACATCTATCGGAACGCATAATTCAATTGAATATCGTCGGAATTTCGGGACAAGTGTCGATCAACTACAGGAACACGTGCAATGTATAGTGATAATAATAAGGGCCTGCCTGCTGCATGTTCAGAAAGTTTTACTTTTTTAAGTTGGAGAGTTGTCGAAATAGTGGCCATAGATGCAGAAACAGCTGTCCAAACGTTGTGAAAAAAGTCACTTATGAGATGACAAATTGAAACACGCATACAACTTGTTTTGAACGTTTCGCTGTGGCGTATGGCGACTCGAAGATCATGCGAAAATATTCATTTCGTTGATCAGACCTATTCAACACGATTGTTTGCTACGTTAAGACATTAATACATATGTCAAAAGATATATAATCCGATATTTAAAGAGCAAATCGAATTTGGAAATATTCCTACAATATTATTAAATTTGCTCGTGCCTAGGAATATTAAAATTCCACTATCTGTAGCTTCCAATTGAGATTCAACTCATTAAAGTATTTTTCGCAACTTGTGCAAACTATGTTGAAGTTCAAACGTTTATTGTAAACCGCAATTGAAACGAATATCCACATTGAACGCCATCCAATTAAAAAACCTCGAAGTGCAATAAAATGAATACTATAAAACCGAATATAAAATCACTGGCAAAACGATATTTCTCACACAAATGTGATCAAACTACCACCATTTTATTGGATCACATTCACATGCGCAATCGGCGTCCAAATAGTTCCTTTCAACTCTATCGGCGCTATCTCGGCTGTCCTAGCGCAATGTCAAACAATCAAGCGCCGTGGCCGATCAACAAAGGCCTGTATCGCTCGACCGGGCAATCGGACTTCACCATGCCCCAACGTTCACCCAGTCCCATCGTCGAGATGCCCAACACCCCGGCATCGTCCATTGCATCATCATCGAATCCGCTCAGTCCGATGAGCCCGCGATGCGTCACCATAGTCTCTGACTCGAATTGTCACACGCCACTATCGCCACCGCTGCGTTCGCACTGTGTTAGCGGATCGGTGCCCGCGGGTCGTAGCCCGAGCGTCGTCGCTAATGGTGACAAAAGTTCCGTGCACCCAGGCGATAAGCCCGCAATGAGTGCGCCCATCAATGTTGCGCCGGGTGTCAAGAAATCACGATTGAAATCGAGCACATTAACGCCCATCAATGTGTCCATTCGTGAGATTCCTATCGAAGTGCAGATGCAGGAGGTACAATCATATTCAACACTGAGTAGTTCTAAATCATCTGCAATCGAACCAATCCGATCAACATAACTAACTCTCCTGAATCTCTAATCCCGCGCACAGGAAGCACGCACCTTCAAATCGGGCGACGTCCAGCAGCAGGAGACCAACAATCGAGCCGCCAGTCACACGTCCATCCACAGCGACACCTTCAGCGCCCAGAACAGCGCGCGCGCCCAATCGCAGCAGCGCCAAACCGTCACCGCCGCCGGTGGCCAAATCAATCACGAGCAGAACTTCAGCAGCAGCTCCAAGTCCAACTTCAGCATGTCCAGTCGCGGCATGCTCAACGCCAACTCCGCCTCTCAGATGAGCGCCATCAATGGCATGCTGAACGGCATGGGCATGCCGTGCTTCGACGATCTGGAGCGCCTCACGTCCGCGACCGACGTCGAGGCGGCCATCCAGAAGTACGGCCAGATCCTCAACGTCAACGTGAACTCGATGCGCGAGAACAGCGGCGGATCGACCACAGACAAGGACGGCAAGGACGTTCCCGACGTCCTGAACTCCATCAACCAGGTGATCCAGCGCGCCTGGTCGGTGCCCACGTACGGCCATCAGCTGGGCTACGGCCTGTGCAACAGGCTGCGCGAGAGCGGCGGCCTCGATCTGCTCGTCAGCAACTGCGTGGGCCAGGATCGCGATCTGCAGTTCTCGTCCGCCCGACTGCTGGAGCAGTGCCTGACCACCGAGAACCGATCGCACGTCGTCGAGCACGGCCTGGAGAAGGTGGTGAATGTGGCGTGCTTCTGCACCAACATCAAGAACACCAAGGAGCCGGACCATTCGCGCGTCGGCACCGGCATCCTGGAGCACCTGTTCAAGCACAGCGAGGACACGTGCTCGGACGTCATCAATCTGGGCGGCCTGGACGCCGTGCTGTTCGAGTGCCGCAAGAACGACGTGGAGACGCTGCGCCACTGCGCCATGGCGCTGGCCAACCTGTCGCTGTACGGCGGCGCCGAGAACCAGGCGGCGATGATCAATCGCAAGGTGCCGATGTGGCTGTTCCCGCTCGCCTTCCACGACGACGACAACATCAAGTACTACGCGTGTCTGGCCATCGCCGTGCTGGTGGCGAACAAGGAGATCGAGGCGGAGGTACTGAAGTCGGGCACGCTGGATCTGGTGGAGCCGTTCGTCATGACGCACAATCCGAGCGAGTTCGCCAAGAGCAATCTGGCGCACGCGCACGGCCAGAGCAAGCAGTGGCTGAAGCGGCTGGTGCCGGTGCTGTCGTCGAATCGGGAGGAGGCTCGGAATCTGGCGGCGTTTCACTTCTGCATGGAGGCCGGTATTAAGCGCGAGCAACAGCTGACGGATATATTCCGCGAGATCGGGGCTGTGGAGCCGCTGAAGACGGTGGCGAGCTGCCCGAATGCGGTGGCTTCGAAGTTTGCGGCGCAGGCGCTGCGGCTGATCGGGGAGGAGGTGCCGCACAAGCTGTCGCAGCAGGTGCCACTGTGGTCGGTGGAGGACGTCAGCGAGTGGGTGAAGCAGATCGGGTTCGGGAGCTATGGGGCGGATTTCTCAGAGTCGCGTGTGGATGGAGATTTGCTGCTGCAGCTGACCGATGAGAATATTCGGGATGACATTGGCATTCGGAATGGTATTCATCGGCAGCGGTTCCGTAGGGAGCTGGCGGCGCTGATGAAGATGGCCGATTATAGTTCGAAGGATGCGGCTTGTTTGAATGCGATTCTGCAGAACATTGGGCCGGAGTTTAGCATTTATACGTATCCGATGCTGAATGCGGGAGTGGACAAGGAGGCGCTGCGCACGATTAGCGAGAGTCAGCTGATCAATGAGTGTGGAATTACGAATTCGATTCATCGGCTGCGAATTCTGAACTCGACGAAGAGCGATGTGCCGTACGAGCCGCCGACGAGTCTGGAGAAGACGTTGGACGTGTTTGTGAGCTATCGGCGGAGCAATGGGTCGCAGCTGGCCAGTTTGCTGAAGGTGCATTTGCAGCTGCGCGGATTCACGGTGTTTATCGACGTGGAGCGGCTGGAGGCGGGCAAGTTTGACATCAATCTGCTGAACAGCATCAAGCAGGCGAAGCATTTTATTCTGGTGCTGACGGAGAATACGCTGGACAGGTGTATCAATGATAATGACTGCAATGACTGGGTGCATAAGGTATGGCTGACGGAAAAGTCACAAATTGTTTGAAATGTATGCTAATAATAATTTGATGTTCTGACTGTAGGAAATTGTGGCCGCTCTGTCGTCCGAGTGCAACATCATCCCGATAATTGACAATTTCAATTGGCCCGAGGTCGATGTGTTGCCGGACGACATGCGAACGGTGTGTCACTTCAATGCGGTGCGCTGGATTCACGACTATCAGGACGCATGCGTGGACAAACTCGAAAGGTATGTGAATGGATTTTTCTATGGTAGAGCGAGTTATTATGTTGTGTTTAGCTTCAGGCTGAAAAAACGTTAACGATATTTTCTGTCAGATTCACGATAATTTGTCCCAAACATCTACAAGGTGCTGCGCTTCAATCAGGGAAAATAGATAATCGTTCTCGATCATGATATTGGAAGCGTTCATTAAATTGTATTTCCAGATTGGGTCCAGAGTCCAGAGCATCTTCTATTCAGTATATTTTCTTGGTTATTTTAGGTCGATCCGAGGAGAAATATAATCAACGAACAACTTTCTAGATGTACGCTGAGCATCTCTCCTCGAGTCTCTCAAGCAGTTCGAGTATTATTTTATCACAGTTATCGTCCGCGGAAATCTACGTATGAGAAATGTGTGACATGAAACCGACTGCATATCATTCCTGAAAGTTTACTTTTCCAAAAGATAAATACAATACAATAAAGAAATATAATTGAAACTCTAGATCACCCTCAAGTGAAGAGACTCGACACGGAACCCGAAAGTGTTTCGGTGGTTGGAAAGACGGAACCACTTAATATAAACTTCGTCACATCTCACATCTCACCTCTGCTCTGAACTAGTGAGAACTGTATAAAACAGTTTCTTACTCAGCACTACTTATATGAAGACGAATGGATTTTGTGCAAAGCAAAGAATTGCTTATTGCTAATGCAAATTTTGTTGTATCCATTGAGATGTTGAAGTTCAGACACAGACATAAGATATTTAAAAATCAGCACTTAAAAGACGATAGCTTCTGTGCATAACAATGAATGACGCACAATGCTCATTTAACATGTTCAAAAGATGTGAGATATTGGTTTGAAAATCTCAACTAGACGTATAATGCAACATAACACGCAATTTATATGGGAATTTAATTAAAATAGATTTTTATCTCGTTAGCTGTTACCTTATTTCAACTCATGAATCTTGCATATATTTCTGGGACCAGATTACTGTCCATAAAAGGTAGCGTACTTATTTAGAGCGTTTAACTGTTTCCGCTTGGTATCTCTTTATATGGTCATCTAACATCTAATAACCACATAAACTTCAATACAAATATTCATAAGGTGCCCTATATTATTGATTCTTTTAACCTGACATCACTTCATTCCACTTCTCGTCCAGGTTCATGCGCGGCGAACGCGACGCAGCGCCCAACATCTTCCGCACCCCGGCCGGTGCCGGCAACAACAGTGCCGGCATCCAGCAGCCGCCGCCACTCCGCAACCCCGTCAACTATCAGCGCATGGCCAGCACCGATTCGGACTCTGCCGATCCGGCGTCGCTGGGCAGCGGACGGGTCTCCGATTGACTAGGCCCGCCCTCGATACCCAACACCACCACCACTACTACTACAGCGGCTCCATCGCCGGGCTCCAACACAGCGACGAAACCGCCAACACCGGCCACTGCCACCGGCAACCAGACCAGCGGTTGCTTCAGCAGCTCCAATCCGCTGGTGGTCGGAGTCAACCGACAGTACCAGTCGCCCCACCATCGGTCGGCGTCGCCAGCACGCACATGGCTGCCCGGTTCAGTGACGCGCCTCGGCAGTCCGTCGGCCCGACAGAGGGCGATCCGCCCGATGCCACCGCCAGCGACCGCCAGCGGCGATGCCGCATCGTCACCGCTATTCCCATCTCAGGTGCGTCGCAGTTCGGCGGCCGGTATTGGCCACCAACGGCCGCCACTGCCGCCGTCCACGCTGAGCGCCCGGTGCCAGAGCCTGGACGGTCTGGCCGATGGCGAGGACCAGATGGATGCAGCATCGACCAAGCCAGCAGAAGTAGTAGTAGAAGCAGTCAGTCGCAAGAAAGACGACTGCAGTGATATCGAGGGAGCTTCGGAGACTCAACAAACGACGACGAATGATCAGCGAAAGGACGAAGATGATGGTCGGCGAGCAGATGAAACAGGCACTCGAAAACTGAACGCACAAAATGAGAAAATGACGTGCGCAGAAGCGAAGGTTGAATCTGCAGATCGACAAGGAACAGTCCAACTCAAATCTTCTCAACCAACTAAACACATAAACACGTCCTCACCGGAAGCAACAGCAACCACTACAGAATATGCAACACTCAACTCGACACAACCGCCGGAAACAGCCATCCCAAAACCGAATCCCCGTCGATCGCGCAGCATCGATGCCGATGTGGCCACGTCGTCCAGTCGCCAACGAGAAACGACGAGGAGCACAACAGGCAGCCTGGCAACGACGCCGGACGCCGACGAGTGTCCGCGAAACATCGACACGATGACGGTCGATCATTCGCGAGTGCGGCAGTCGGAGGCGAGCCTCAGCAGCGGCACCGGTAGCACGGTGAGCGGCGAACCGGCTGCTGACGCAACGGGCAGTCGAAATCTACTGAATCGTTACGTGAAGAAGGTGAAGTCGTTCATCAAGAAGTGATGATGGGATAAGCACACGCAGCGCGCACACATATTCACATACACATTATACATTTTACCGATATTTTGTTAACTTATACTTTATCTATATTAGTTCAAATATTTTATGTTATATATTTTAAATGCGATGATAATATTTAAATACATTTATAATGTAATTGTACATACGAATTCGTCTATGCCATAATAAATTCGAAACTACTTCAACTCGAAACCGCTCGAAATGACCGTTTTTTTTACCATGTACATAATATTTTTCACATGAAGCGGCAAACGAACAACATTTCTGCATCTTAATTTTTAAATGGTTTGGACATCTGGATACAATATGCAATCTTTACAATTGTCAATATCCACATCAAAGCCTTCGATTTGCTCTTGGAAGATGTCATGTTTGGTGTCTAAAAACTACGTTGTGCGGACATTGGCTTAATATCGTCTGCATGTTACTAACCTTATTCGAGAAAAAATACAATATACATCTGTAGTGCTGATATTGTCGTCCCACGTCGGTATTTTGAGGTGTTTCGACAGAAAAAAGGGCCCTGGAATTCAATAGACAAAGCAATGAAAGATACACTTTTCTAGGGTTCCTAGGGTGACAATTAGCAATAGGGTTTTCAAGTAAAGTACATCACTCACCAATAGCATTATTTCATTGAAAATACATTACATCTTATTCGTATTCAACGATTGGAAATAGTAGATTTTCCAGTACTAATCGCCAGTATGGGAAATGAACTGCAATTTGTGTCCCCATGTGCTCAACTGTTCACCAACAGTAAAGGACGATGGATATTTGGTTTAAGACGCATGCGGCTAACTTGTTATAAATGAATGTATGAAATATAAGAACAATTTGGTCGATGAGTCTCGCCCTTGATAAATCGAATATGACTACATATTGTATGATATGTGTTGAAGGGCCGACTATTCTTTGGGCAAGCGATCCTAAAATTGGCCAAGTAATGCTAGAGACGTATTCTTGCTATCAACGAAACTTTGACTTTATAATCTTGGACCGTTCGCCAGGCGCGTGCTTTTGATTTTCGTCAACAATTTGCAATCTAAAGAGTATATGATCCTGGTATATCTTAAATTTGCCTCTAGTATCACCCCAAAAAACAATGTCTGATCTTTTTTTGTAAGTATTATTTGCGGCAATGATCGATGCATATACTAGGTTAATACCTATGAGCGTGTCATCATCATGTTTGGTGCTACAACCCGTAGGTCTTGACCTCCCTTGTATACTCCACTTGTATTTGAAGAGTAGCA
>JANTBZ010012220.1:0-14133 GCA_024741255.1 Exechia fusca
GGCTAGCTCAGTCGGTAGAGCATGAGACTCTTAATCTCAGGGTCGTGGGTTCGAGCCCCACGTTGGGCGATTTTTTTTTCTTCCGATTTTTGTTTCCTCCTTGTTTTGTGCACACGTTTATTTGTGGCCTTCTTTCGTTTGTGTCGTTCAATGTGCCTGTCCCACCCCTCTGGATTTGATTTTCACTCACACGTTTACACACAAACACCACCTTTTCATCACGATCTGTGGCACAATTCGGCATCATCCGATCAGTTGCCATTCAACCGCAACGACAACTACATAACCGCATCGACGACGACATCCGTCTACGATTCATCGTCATTGTTGTCGTCTGCGTCGGGTACAACTTACGTTGACGATACGACTGTTACACCCGCTGCTGCTGCTCAACTGACAACCACTCCGACAACAACTTCTTCGGCTGCTTTTGTCGATCTGCCCACAAATTCGCTTGGTCAACGTCGACCGTTGTTGCTGCAGGTGAGTGCTTCTGATCTGCACGCACAGCTCCGCGCTTGTCCGGACGTAAGCCGTGTGTTCGGTTTTCCGATAGAACGAGACCAGAGCACTTCACAGCAAATCACAGCACCAAAAATGCCGCAGCAGACTATCGTGCACCACCAGCATTAATGAAAATTCAGCACAGCACACGATTTCTAGCGCACAGTTTGGAATGCTTGCATCGTGAACGAATAATGTGCATGTTTTTTCTAGGCTTTGTTCCGTGTAGTTTCTAGCTGTATATTTCAATATTCTCAAACCAACCAGCAACTCAAGAACCACCATCTCTGCTTGCCATCTCTCTTGCGCCACCCCCAATCGCCTTTCGCACAGGAACAGCCGCTTCTGCTCGCCGATCTGCTCGAACAGGAGAAGCACGAACAGGAACGCCAACAGCAGCAGCAGCAACTGCAAGCGTCGGGCAATGTTACCGCTTCGCTCACCGACGGCGGCGGCCAGTCGCTGCTCAGCGACCAGGACTTTGAGCGGCTGCGCGCCGACGTGTTCAACACGGGGCCACCACAACAGCAGCAGCAGCAGCCGATGCAGCAGCAGCAAATGATGCCGCAGCAACAGCAACAAATGCAGCAGCAGGGTATAATGCAACCGCAAATGACTGGCCAGCAAGCGGTGCGTCAGAAGTTCATGCCGCGCGGTGTGGCACCGAATCAGTGGCGTCCGAATATGCCGCAGCAAATGCAAGTGCCCGAACTGCCCGCGGCGACGATTACCATGCGCAAAGACGGGTAAGGAACGGATCTAACTTTCGATTCTATTGAACATTTAACATAAATGTAGCTGTTTTTATCATGCTAAGTCCTAATAATAAATGATATCAAATTGTTCCCTCTTCCTCCCAGCATCTCCGTCTACAACGCACCCCTCCAAAACGCCCCCGCGGTTCCGCCCGACAACCTCGCCACCGACGTCGATCGCGCAACCGCCTCCGTCTACGAGCTCTGGCTCAACTCCCAGCATCTCGCCCTCACCAACCAGCAACAGTTCTACGACACCGAAGTCCAGAAACTCCGCAAATCGCGCAAGTCCCTCAACTCCAAGAAACGAGTGCTCGTCAAGGCGGGCAACGATCTCACCCAGCAAGACTCGGCCGATCTGCAGCGCGTCTCCACTCAACAGACTGCCGTCCAGAAGCAACTCGAGCTCGCTCGCAAAGAGACGCGCAAGCACGGCCTCGTCATGCAGGACTACAAGACCAAGCATCCCGACTTCCAGATGCCCGCCGCCGGGCAGTCATCATCGACGCCAACGACGCCCAACACCCCACAGCCCGGCGGCAGCCAACTGATCAATCCACCATCCGCGGTGGCAACCTCATCGGCGGCCGCATCGATAAATGCTTCGCCCATGGCACCGCAATCGCCGCTCATGTCGCCCTCACCGTCGTCGCAACACGCCCACATGATGCAGCAGCCCGTTCAGTCGCCGCTGATGCAGCAGCAGCAACAGCAACTGATGCAGCAGCAGCAGCAGCAGCACCAACAAAGCCCTCTGCACTCGCCCTCTCCATCGCTGCACAGTCTCGCCCAGTCTCCGGGTCCGGGCAGCGTCAACTCGATCATGCAGTCGCCCGGTCCGCAGGGCCAGTCCAGCATGTCGCCGTACAGCACGATGCAGCCGTCACCTCGCATCGGGACGCCGCTGTCGCAGCACGGCGGCGACGTGTCGCAATCCGGAATGGTTTCCGCGTCCATTGGCGGCGTCGGCGGTATGGGAGACAATAGCAACAATCCGTTCAGTCCGGCTGGCGGACCGTCGCCGTCGCCATCGCTGCCGGGTAGGCTGACGTCGCCGGCGCCACGGATCACGTCACCGACGCAGGCGCACCGGATTGGAATGGGCATGGGCATGATGTCTGGCGGCAGTGTGCAGCAGCAGCAGCAGCAGTCGCAACAGCAGCAGCAGCAACAGCAGCGCATGGTGGTCACTAGTCCGATCAATGCGTATGCGCATCAGCAGATGAATCAGCCGCAGCAGCAGCAGATGAATCCGCAGCAGCAGCAAATGATGGGCGGAATGATGCAACAGCAGCAACAGCAACAGGCGCGATTCGCACGACCGCAAATGCTGCCGATCAACACGAACATCGTCGGCGGCGGCCAGCAACAACAGCAACAGCAGCAGGTCCGTCAAATGATGACTGTCCAGCAGCAACAGCAACTGCAAATGCAACAACAACAGATGCAGCAGCAGCAACAGCAGCAGCAAATGCCGCACAATTCACCATTGGGCAGTCCGCAGCAACAGCAGATGATGTCACCTGGCCAGCAACACAGCGGCCAAAACCCCGCGATGGTCGAGCACATCCAGAACCAGCGAGCCATCCAGATGGTCAACCAGCGCCAGTTCATCCAGCGTCAGCAGCAGTTGCAACAAATGCAGCAACTGCAGCAGCAGCAACAGGGCATGCAGCAGTCGCCACAGCAGCAGCAGCAGCAGCTGCAGCAGCAACAACAGCAAATGGCCAAAATGAGCCCCGCTCACGGTCAGCCGCAATCGCCGATGCAGATGCCGCCCTCGTCGCCCATGATGCCGCGCAGTCCGCACATCGGAGTTCCGTACAGTCCGCAACAGCAGCAGCAACAGCAGCAACAGCAGCAGCAGCCTCAAACCAGCCCCATGATGATGCCCGCCGGTTCGCCGATGATGCGTCGTCCGCCGAGTGCCGGCGGCCCGATCAACTCGCCGCAGATGCCCGATCGGCCGCAGAGTGTCGATGGAACGAGGTATATGATGCAGCAGCAGCAGCAGCAACAGCAGCAGCATCAGCAAATGGTTATGCAACAGCAGCAACAGCCCCAACAGCAACAGCAGCAGCAGCAACACCAAATGATGCCGGCCGTCGAGCAACAGCAGCTGGATCCCAACCAGTCGATGAACAGCATGAACAACGCTGGTGGAGGCGGCGGCGGAGGCGGAGGTGGCCATATGCATCCGATTCCGTTTGATTTCTCGCATTTGGGAGAGTTTGGGAACTACAAGCTTGGTCTGCGAGGCGGATCGCCCCAAAGCGCTGCCGCCCTGAAGCCAGAAGCTGGAGTCCCCGTTGCGCTCCGCCAGCGGCCGCTGCTCAACCAACCGATGCCGTACGATTTCTCGCATCTCGGCCGCTTCGGCGGCTACAAACTCGGATTGCGTGGCGGAACGCCAATGCACTCCGGCCAGCCGGCGTTGGCCAAGGGCGCCAAGCGTTTGCCGCAGGCGTCCTCGTCCACGGCCACAGACTCCGCAGCCAAGAAACCGGACGAACCCAGTGCCAGCAAATCGCTCGTCAACCAGGAGTACAACGACTTCGAAGATGACGGCTCGAACGAATCGCACCGCTCGAACGCCTCCAATGGCAAGGCGGCGGCCGAGAAACCGGCGAGCCTCTCTCAGCAACACGACGACTACGACGACGACAAGCTGTCCTCATCGGTGGTGGTCAGCGGAGCCGGAGCGGAGGTGTCGCTCAGCTCGGTCGCCCAGCCCGAAGAGCTGCAGACGGACGCCGACGACGATGACGACCATCACATGATGTACCATCACCATCAGTCGACCAACGATGGAGGCGCTGCCGATTTCGGCATCGTCACCAGTCCGCTGGGCGTCGACGGAGTCGGTGCTGTCGATGACTATCAGCTGTTTCCGTGCGTCGCTGACTATGTGCTGGACAGCGATGGCGATGCGGCCGGATCGACGGCACGGCCAAAGCATCAGGCTCTCGGCGGTTCGTCGTTGGCCGGTGCCGCCGGTGCGGACAAACCGGACGCGCATCTGGACGAGGTTGGCATCCTGCTGGCAGTCGAGGATGAGGATGCGATACTCGATGATATGTCGCTGATGATGGAGGAGGATGACGATGATGACGACGTTGATCAAGACGGTGCCGGAGGGGAGGATTCGCGAACGATTGTGGCAGTGACGGACGACGGTGGCGGACCGACGTTCACGGTCGATGATGATTTCATGGGCATGGGCTCGGAGATTGTGATATTGGAGGAGCCGGTGACGGCGGCGATGGCGGCAGCTGTTCAACAGCAGCAGCTGACCGATGACGCGGTAACCGCAGATCCAAGCCCAGTCCAATCGAATCCCATTGCTGGTGCCGCCGAGGATGAGGAAATGCCAGAAGCAGCGAAGCAAGAATCTACTGTAGGAGTGGAACCTGCATCGACTTCTCGGACATCGCCGACCACTCCAAGCAAGCTCAACAAACCCGCTAATGTGTCGGTCATTGGCAACAAACCTGCATCGACGTCGGTTTCCACGACTCCGCGTAAACTCATCCAGGTTATGGTGTCGCAAGCGAACACCGCACCCACATCCTCTGCCAAACCAGCCCAGGTCGTAACCTACGGCCGCAAAGTGTCCAAGGATACTGGCGCATCGGAACCAACAACGGCCCAGGTATCGATTGGCAACACAACCATTTCGGTGCCGGTGCTTATGAACATTCCGGCTGGTCAGCAACAGCAGCAGCAGCAGCAATCCGGTCAGCAGCGCAACGCTTCCGCAAAACCGCTCAGCTTGACGCTGGCGCAAAACACCGCCACCATGACAAAGCTCACCAATGTGACGCTGTCCTCGATTGGCGGTCGCCCAGCTACTGGCGGCGGCAACGGAGGCTCTGCAGGCGCTGGGCAGCGCTTTGTTCAAGTGCGACCCGGACAGCAGCAGCAGCAGCAGGCTCCAATGAGCGCACAGGCAAAGAGCAAAATGCTCGAAGATCTGGTGGCAGCGCGTTCGCAAGCATCGCAAGCAGCGCAATCGGCATCTTCGTCGGGCACGGCAAACACAAATCCGTCGCCCATCCGTCAGATGCAGCCGCTGCACAGCTACTCGAAGCTGTCGTCACTGCGCGTGACGCAAGACGTGCGTCTGCCGACGCGTATCTTCGAGGATGAGTCCATTTCGCCCGATAGTTCGCTGGAGCACGATGGACTGGAGTTGAGCGACACCGGTGCCACGGAGCCGAAACCCGAAGCTATGCCAGCCGACGAACCGATGGCGGAACAAAAATCGGCGGCTACAAAGTCCCGAGATTCATCACCGACCACATCGGCGGCTCCGCCGAATTTGCTCGGCTCCGGCAGCACCGGATCGATGACCGTCACCGCGACCATCGTCAAAACGGACAGCACTGCCTCCGGCGCCGAGAAACCGACTGGTAAAATCATCGTCGTCAAGTGTCCACCAGCCTCATTCCGGTCGGGCAACTCGCGATCGCCGCCGACATCCTCCGACCAGTTGCCGAAACTGGTCAATTCGCCTCCGACCTCGACATCGATGGCACCCAACCAACAGCCAGCCGTCAAGCAGAGCTTTAGCATTCTGAGTAACACGTTGGCCAGGCAGCAACAACCACCGCAACAACAACAACAGCAGCAACCCCAATCGACCAGCTCGGCCTTCTCCATGTCCATGACATCGGCCAGCTCGACGCAGGCCATCCAGAACATTCTGCAGTCGAGTCTGCACAGTCGTCCGCTGAGCGGTTCGATTCTGGGCTCGACTCTGAGTCAACCCCAGTCGCAGAAGGCGCCGAGCTCCGCCAACACGCTGCTCCACACCCAGCTGACCGCTCCGATGTCGGCGACAACCACTTCGTCCACTTCAGCAGCTGCATCTGCCGTCACCTCGGCCGCAGCCGCCGCGGCTGCCGCCTTCCGTCGCTCCAAGTCAACGGACGAAGTGCAGCTGAAGGAGCTGCACCAGCAGCAGCAGCAACAGCTTCACCCAGCCGCCATCCAGGGCATGAAGCGGCACAGCATGGAGGTGGTGTCGGTGACGATGGCGTCGGACGCCAAAGATGCCGAACCGATGGACGTTGATCAGCCAGCAGTTGCCAAACCGACGGTTCAAACCGTATCGGCGCCTGCTGCCAAATCCGAGGACTCGCAGAACGTGCTGCTGAAGCAGCTGCTGCAGAACTCGACCAGCACCACCACATCAACGTCGTCCAACAACAGCAGCGGAGCTCTGTCGTCGTCTTCAACGTCCATATCATCGACGATCGCAACGGCTCAGTCGACACCGCCCTCCGCCATCGCCTCTCCGCCGACCAACACGTCGAATGTTTCGGGCGCCATTTCAACGCATCGCAGCACCAACATTCGGGCACCGAGTTTGGGTCTCGTCAGTTCGCTGGAGGCCCAGCTGGCCAGGCCTGTGATTCCGCCGGTTCCGTCGGCCCGATCGACGATGCAGCAGATTGGAGGCGGTGCTGGTGGTGGTGGTGGAGCGTCTTCGAGCGGAGGTGTCAGTTCGATGCTGATGACGACGACCACGACGATGTCGACGATGCCGACGGCTGGTCAGCAACAGCAGCAGCAACAGCAGCAACAGCAGCAGCAACAACGCACCGTCATGTCACGCGAAACGTCGTTCGTCTCGAAGCCGATGCCGCAGCTCAGCGCGCAAATGCAGCAGCAACAGCCGCAACAGCAGCAGCAGCAACAATCATCGGGTCAGCAGACGACTGCAATGTCAGAGATGCGCAAGAATTGGGCGCAATCGTTGGGCGGCCCAGGCGGTCAGCAACAGCAGCAAGTTCGACGCGATTCAGTAACAACTGCAGCTACTGCCTCTGCGTCCGTCCCGACGCCACCGCCTCCGCCATCGAGCTCATCGATTTCGGTGCAATCACAGCAGCAACAGCAGCCACAATCTGGACCATCGTCGTCGACAACGACGACAACAACGATCATGCTCGGCACTCAACAGCCACCTGTACAGCAGCAGCTTCAGCATCAACAGCCCTCCATCGTCGTCAAACCCCTCGAGCCGCCGCCACCATACGCCGTGGCCACCGCTCAGGTTCAGTCCATCGCTCCTCAGCCCCAGAACCGACCGCCACCATCGAGTCCGAGTGTGCAGCAGCAACAGACGCAACAGCAGCAATTCCAAACTACTCTGCAACACCAGCAGCAGCAGCAACAGATGCCAATGAAAATGGAACCAACCAACGATAGCCCACCGAACCAACAACAACAACAACCACACCAACAATCGCCTGCCCTCCGCACACCCACCCAACTCACCTCCAGCGCTCCAATGTCCAATTTCGCCCTCTACCAACAGCAACAGATGACCCCGCAACAACAACAACAGCAACAACAGCAACAATACCAACAACACTCCGCCACCACCCCGACCACGCCAACCGGCATCCCCATGGGACCGGCCACCCACAACTCCCAAATGTCCCAACTCCAACACCAATCTTCGGTCGACATCAAGCGCGAATTCTGCGACGACACCTCACAGATGAGCGCCGCCTCCGATCACAGCAGCATTCGTGCTGGCGGCGGTGGCGTCACTCCGCTCTCGACGCCCATCAAGGACGAGCCGATGGACGAAGAGGCAGCCGCCAAGGCTGCTTCCGACATGGCTCTGGAACTGAAGCGCAAGAAGCGCCGCGAGTACCAGAAGAACCGACGCCAAATGCAGTCGCAGAGCAAGGAGGATGCGGCCGCCGCTGCGGCGGCTGTTGCTGCCGGAGCTGGCGGCGTTGGCGGCGTAATGGTGAACACCATGATGACGGGCAGTTCGGCCGCTGTCGGTGGGCCGAGCGGCTCAGGTCCGACGACGCCTTCGGCCAGCGGTCCGCCCATGTCGATGACGCTCAGCGGAAGTGGCGGAGGCGTTGCCGGCGCCAGCAGCGGTGGTGGCGGCGGCACAACGAAGAAGAAGGCGCGCAAATCGGTCAAAGTCGACGAGGACTACGACTCGTTCATCGACACTCTGATGTGTCAGCTGCGCGCCCTGCCGCCGCTGCAGATCCTCGAGCCGCAGCTCAGCCGCAACTACGGCATCTGTCCGGCCTACGGAACCGGCGAGCCGGCCAAGATGGGCGCAGCCGGAGCCGGATGCCTGCCGCTGGCGGCGCGCGATTTCGCCGACAGCATGGCGGTGAGTGGACGCGGCGTGCACAGCGAGATGATCGGCCGGTTTGGTGCGGGCGAGTTGCCCGGCGTGCTGGACTACTACGATACGGAACCGTTTGGCGAGCGCGTCGCGCCATCGGAGCCGCTGAACCAGTCGACGCACTACGGCTTCTACGATCAGGAGTTTGCGCCGATCAAGTTTGAGACGAAGGCCGATGGCCATGCGGCCGAGTTGGCGCAGCACAGTGGCCGGGCCTCGAAGTTCGATGCCACCGCGAAGGAGCGCGATCTGGAGACGCCCGATTCGGTGATCAGCAGCTCGAGTCCGGAGTGCGTGCTGTGGGATCCGCAGCCGAAGCATTTCCCGGGGCTGCGGCTGATCCGCGAGGAGGACGGCGAGGAGGATGAGGGTATGGGAGATGGTCGTTCTTCAGTCCGTCGCATGTCGCCGACCTACGAACTGGTCGCACCCGTTCCGCGTCGCCTGAAGGCGGGCATGTCGCTGACAGCTTCCACGAATCCGAGCACGGCCGTTTCAACGGTTGGCAAACCGACCGTCGCTGAGCACCAAACTGCGACCAACAACAAGGAGAACGAAGCGGCGATCCGACGACCGGGTGCCGATTTCGGAGGTGGCCTCGGCAAATCGCGCTTCGGTCCGCCCGTACCGCTCAAGGACCAATCCAATCTGACCGTGACGTTGACGCTGTCCTCGAATGCGGCCGAAGATATTCTCGGGGTGCTGCGCGATCTGGCCAACATTCTGCAGATCGCTCCGCCAACCACTTATCGGGTCGTGACAGAGACGCAACAGTCGAGGATTCCTCGTCAGCGGCCCGGACTGTATCGGACGCGCGACATCGACGGCAAAGAAGGAGCACCGGTCGACATCCAGACCATTCTCAACGATGCGGCCAAGTTCTGCAGCCACTGCGATGTGGTCATCCTGAACACGCTGATCAAGGCGAAGGCCGGAGAGTTTCCGCTGCTGCTGGCCAGCAAGTCGCAGGCCGATCTGCTGACGGCCACCGATGATTTGTACTTTTGCAGTCGCGGCTGTTACAAGTCGTTCAAGTGGCGGCCGACGAACGTGGCGCCGCCAGCGGCAGCCACGGAAGCGGCTGCAGAGGAGGAGAAACCGCAGACGACTGTGGCACCGGCGACGCCGTCGCCCACGCTCGACGACGCCGAGATGCTCGACGGAGGCGTCGATGCAGCGGATGTCGATCTGCTGCTCGGCGACGACGACTTGAAGATGGACATTGACCTGTGCGAGTCGGATCTCAAGGATGTCGGCATCTCGTTCAACGAGCTCGACATCAAGCAGGAGATCAAGGAAGAGTTGCTGGACGCCGATCTGGAGGACAGCATGTCCGGCGAGCAGTTGATTCTGCCGCCGGCGTCGGCCACAGAGCGACCCCAATCTGCAGCAGCGGCAGATGTCAAACCCAAACGCTACAAGCGCTACGTGCCCGGCTGCTTCCGGTCGCCGATCAAACAGCGGCCGCAGAACATGACCAACATGCTGCTCGGCATGAAGATCACAGTGACGCCCGACCCGATGCCCGAGGATGGGCGCTCGTGCGTGATGTGCAAGCAGGTGGCGGACAGTGTCACGGATGGACCGTCGCGGCTGCTGAACTACGATGCCGATCGGTGGGTGCATCTGAACTGTGCTCTGTGGTCGGACGGAGTGTACGAGACGGTGAATGGAGCGCTGATGAATGTGGACGCTGCGCTGAAGGTGCAGAAGGCGTGCACGCACTGCCATCATTTGGGCGCCACGATCAAGTGCTTCAAGTTTAGCTGCGAGAACGTGTACCATTTGGGGTGCGCGAAGAAGGATGACTGCAAGTTCTACAAGAATAAGACGATCTATTGTGCGCAGCATACGCTGCGGAAGGAGAAGCACAATGAGCTGACGACGTTGTCGGTGCAGCGGAGGGTGTATGTGGAACGGGACGAGAGTGCGCAGGTGGCGGCGGTGATGCACCAGGCGGAGGCTGCGCATTTACTGCGCGTGGGCAGTTTGATCTTCATGCAGGTGGGGCAGCTGTTGCCGCATCAGTTGCAGCGGTTCCACACGGAGAACTACATCTATCCGATTGGGTATCAGATTGTGAGTATGAAGTCTGGAACACATTCCTGAATAAAGACGAATGTCTACACTTATCCAGCAAAACTAATTATATTTGTCTGTATCCTCGCTCTCTGCAGATCCGCTTCTACTGGTCGATGCGCCACCCCAACAAACGCTGCCGCTACGTCTGCTCCATCGCCGACGTCAACGGCCAACCGCACTTCTATGTGCGCGTCCAAGAGCAACGCTCCGAAGACCTCGAGCTCAGCGGCGCCTCGCCGCGCGAAGTCTGGTCGCAGATCCTGACGCGACTGCGTCAGCTTCGGCGCGACGCCAACCTGACGCAGATCTTTCCCGACTACGTGCACGGCGAGGAACTGTTCGGGCTGACCGAACCCGCTGTGGTGCGCATTCTGGAGTCGCTGCCCGGCATCGAATCGCTGACCGACTACCGCTTCAAGTACGGCCGCAATCCGCTGATTGAGCTGCCGCTGGCGATCAATCCGAGCGGATCGGCGCGAACGGAGCCGAAGGCGTCGCAAGTGGTGTGCTGGCGGAAGCCGCACACGCAGCGAAGCGCAACGCCGGCGGATTCGGCTGCGGCGGCGGCTGCACAGAAGGCGGCGGATGGCGCTTCGGGATCGGGAGGGGCGTCGGGAGGCAATGGCGCGGGCGCTCCGTACACGAAGCAGTTTGTGCACTCGAAGAGCTCGCAGTACAAGAAGATGAAGCAGGAGTGGCGGAACAATTTGTACATGGCGCGCTCGAAGATCCAGGGTTTGGGGTTGTTTGCGAACAAGGATCTGGAGAAGGATACGATGGTGATCGAGTACATTGGCGAGGTGATCCGGTCGGAGCTGGCGGAGCTGCGGGAGAAGCAGTACGAGGCGAAGGTGAGAATTGTAGAACAAATTGTCATATTTTATCTGTTGCTAACTGGTTCCCTTCCATTCACTCTGCCCCCTCAGAACCGCGGCATCTACATGTTCCGGCTGGACGAGGATCGTGTGGTCGATGCCACGCTGTCCGGCGGATTGGCGCGCTACATCAATCACTCGTGCAATCCGAACTGCCGGACGGAGATCGTCGACGTGGACAAGGACTGTCGCATCATCATTGTGTCGAAGCGCAAGATCAAGGAGCACGAGGAACTGTCGTACGACTACAAGTTCGATCTGGAGGACGAATCGCACAAGATCTCATGCATGTGCGGTGCGCCGAACTGTCGCAAGTGGATGAACTAAGCGGCGAGTGGGAGATATAGAGAGCATAAACATGCTAAGCATTGTGTACATAACCGTTTATATTTAGGTCCAACGTTGAGCGAACCGATTTGAAGGACAATACACACACAAAGTAACACAGGGAATGTACCGGAACAGAGAGAGATAGAGATAGAGAGTTGAAGAATTGTAAGTGATCCGATCGCATATTAGGCTATGTTTAGTATTAAACTCACAGTGAACAAAGAGCGAAAACCTGCAACCTCACACACCCGCAGCAAACAGCAACCCAACAACCCCCAGAGTAAAGAGAGAATATAGTCAGTTAAGTTTGCAACCACACGCCACCATTAGGTTTAGTGATCAAGGATTGAATAATATTATTGAATTGTAAAAGTTATAGTTAGTTGATATGATTCTATTTGCTATCGATCGTATTGTGTAAGATCAATCCAGTGTATATAATATACCATGAAACACCTAGGCCGACAAGATAAATATGAAAATATACCAATATATTTGAAATCAACAGTCGTTGTGTTCGATCTTCAATGCATAAATTTGGCCCGACTCGTGAAATTTTGTAACAAGGTTGTAAGTTGTAAGCTAAAATAGTATACAACTACCCGTACGCGAAAGAAAGAGACAGAGCTCTATAGCTATATATAGCTGGTTCGAGATGAATTCACCTTGACATTTCTTGTTAAATTCCTTCAAGTGAGGTCCGTCTACAGGCAGACTGTGCACTACAGGGTTAAAGACCGTGTAAGACCTTTCAAGACCTCGTAAACTTTTTAAGACCTCGTTACTAACTTATAAACCCTTATAAGACCTAAGAAGACCTTTCAATACCTTGTAAGACCTTTTAAGACCTCGTAGCTTCTCGTAACTAGCTTATTAGCTCGGTAAAATATTATAACTCACAATCATGTTTAAAATAATCGCAGGTCGGCACAGTGATTCAACATAGAACCGACCCCATCATAATCAGTTGACTTGTTTCTAAATTAACTATTTTATTTATTATTCTCTTATCAGCTAATCATCACCTATGACAAATTCAGTAGTATAAGATAAACGCGGCGGCCATTGCCATCCAAACCGATCCCAGCACAACGTTCGCACCAGAAGTCGACATATTACTCTCATCTCCCTCCTCCCCATCTCCACCCACAAACCGAATTCGCCCCTCCAACTCCGGATAAACCACACGCCTCTCCTTCACATATTTCCTCACCGCCCCCACAACGCCATCCGGATCCATCTCATACTCGCGCCCAACCAACATGCCAAAACCATCGCCGCCCAATCGCAGCATATCCGGCACCAGCACCAAATAATCGCCATCCGAGCGCAATTTCTCATACCGCGGAACTTCGCACTCGGCGCACAGCACCTGTACTTCGCGCACCCGCTCGCCAGCCGGTCTCCGCACATCGTAAACAACCCTCGCACCCGACATCTGCAACACCATCCCGCGATGCTCCTTTTCGGTCGAGTAGGTCGCCACCGCCTGCTCCAACAACTGGCGGATCTCGTCGCCTCGCAACCAGACACTCGCGAATAAACTGTCGTACGGCAACATAGTGAGAAGATCTGACATGCTGAGCTCACGAACAGCGCCATCGATGGGCTTGATGCCGCCCGAGTTGTAGAACGCCAAGGCTCCATCGATCCATCGAGGAGATTGGCTGCCATTGACACCCTTCGGCCACCTCACAACCGTCGCATTGTATGCTGTGACATGCGCATGCACCAGCGCATCGCACACCAAATTGCCAGCCGCCGTCTCTTCGGAGCGCGACTCCGAGTCCAGTGGCACTGCCGTTCGTCCGACCGACTGCCCGCGGTACAGCTCGACGGAGTCGCGATACGAGCCGAGCAGGCGCAGCGCTTGTGGATCTTGCGGAACGCTGGCGTCCAGCAGCAGTGGCTGTCCGTCGAACGCCACCAGCGAGCCATTGGAGGCGATGCTGACGTCCAGGTGGCCCAGGTACTTGCCGTATGCGTACGCATGGACGATAGGCACACGTTTGCCGGAAGCGGGTTGCTCGATGACGAGCGGATAGCCGCTGGAGGGGGTTTCGGTGCTGGGTGGCGGGCCGTTCCACATGAAGTGGTTGCTGTGGCCGCCGATGACGAGATCGACGAGCGGGCAGGAGGCGGCGATGCGCCGGTCGGTGGTGAGGCCGGAGTGACCGAGGGCGATGATGGTGCGGGCGCCGCCGAAGCGGAGGCGGGTGGCCTCGGCGCTGATGGGGAGTGGGGTGAAGGGTGAGTATTTTAAATTTTTAATTTCGAATTGTGAATATGAATTGGGGCATTTTTAATAAACTTTCATTCAATATGCGTCAGATCGGCATACAAACATGAGATAGGGTGCGCCATATTCGATGGAGCTATGAGAACATCGAATAACTTTAACATTTTCCAGCCGATT
>JANTBZ010012331.1:2401-14128 GCA_024741255.1 Exechia fusca
TAGGTGACAAAACGAACGTCTGCTAGAAGTGTCAATGATATTGGCCCAGCGGTTCTATTTGCCGCTCATCTACGGTAATTTCAATAAAGGAATAAACCTGAAAATGTTGTTCCCAGCATATGCACGAACTGATTATATTATGGAACGACTTCGAATCTTTTGGTGATCAAAATGAAAGCCATTTATAGTGTGGATATTCTTCGAAAAATCTCAAAAATATTCCTACACCCAAAGGCACCTCAAACGAGATATACCCAGAGTGCTACGCTGACTATTACAAATTGCAGCACTGTGCTCACGCGTTTGATACGCTGCTTCGCTTTCATGTCGATGCGAGCGGGGGCGCATACGCAAAAAAACAGTACAAACACACACACACACACACACACCCGTCGACGATGAGACCCCCTAAACACTGCGCAACCAAGCTAGTGGTATGGTGGTCCGACACCAAGTGTGCACAAGACATTTTTCATTAATGCGTGTGCGTGTGCGTGCGTGTGGCGCTGAAAACCCAGAGCGCATGAAACCGCCGCGCCACCGGTTTAGCAAGCGCGCGGTGGAACCAGAAAAATGCGCTTCAATCTTGACAAGCGTCGCCAGTATACTGCTCGTCGCGTATATCTAAACCCACCCCCGCTCCTCCATCCGCTGGCGTTGGCTTGGCTTGGCGCGCATGTGCGTATGAGCTTTGGCCAAGCCAGACGACCGCCAGTTGATCCATGCGAGCAAACACACACACACACACGCACCCGTAGGGGAAAACCGTGTGGGTTGAACTAGAACGGTGATTTCATGTTTTCAATATGGAACCAAGAGTTTTGATGAAGGAGAACATAACTAATGTTTCATTTACAGAAAACTTTTCACGAAAAAATCTGGCACTCGCCACGGTCAGCAAGAAAAATGTGTTTAGAGCGTCCATTAAATATTTGGCTTAAAAAACCCATCAACATCTTGATACGATGGACCGTAGTAACACAATTTGTGAAATGCATAACGAAACAAGTGTACCTCTAATCGTGGAACCCGAACATGACATTTGTAATAGAGCCCTTAATATGAATTAAGATCTTTTCAGAAGGCCTACCAAGTGTCGGTCCTAACCGAGGCACTTTCAAGCTACATTTCACGAAGTCTCTGGATGTGAAATGTGTGAAGAGCCATGAAGGAAGGTCATACTGTCAAATCGCCCTGCACGGTATGATTCAACCTACACGACATATTTTACATGAGTAATAAGTCGTATCACATGTTATCCTTTAGCTTGAGATATAATTGATGATACGACAACTTTGGGCCCAAAGAACGAACCTTTCATTCAAGATGCTCATATTTGAAAAACCCGCATAATTACAGAAGTTATGAGCAAAACATGAAACTATGTTCAACCTACACGATTTTCCCCTACACACGCAAACGCACACGATACGCTCCCTCTGAATATATACGACAGTAGTAGTTCCATCAGCAGTCGCTCACTTTGGCTGGCGCAGGCAGCGGCCGCCGGGCAGATTATATTTGCGCTCGCTCGCACACTGAGCGCTTTGCGCACGCACGCATCGCCCAGCAGCCAGCAGCCCTGCTGCATCGCCGTGCGCATCAGCACGCACGCATAAATTCATGTTTAGAGTGACTCTGCAAGCGCGCAGTTGGTTGGATATGGCTGCGTGCGTGCCTGTGCGTATGTTTGAACATCGTATTTTGCTGGCGGCGCCGCCAGCAAATATAACTTACATGCTGCAAAAGCCACACACACACACGCGACGCGACGAGTGCGTTTGCTGAAGGACGAGGACGAGGACGAGCAGCCGCCGAAGAAGAGCGATGAGCAGACGAACGAACGAACGAACGAAAAAACAGACGATCTCTCGTCCCACCACTTGCAGTCACACACATCTATCTATGTGCATAACTCGCGCTAAACTGCGCGTCAGTTTATGCATGCGTGCGGACAGGCGGGCGGGCTGTGCCAGAATGTGTCACAGCATCATTATCAGTGTGTGTCTGTGTGTGTGTGTGTGTGTGTGTGTGTATGCTAGCGCGTGCACACATGACGGAGCATAGTTTGTTCAGCAAATGTGCAGAAAGGACGAACGAGCGTGCGCAAGCGTGTGCACAAACGATGCGAACAAATAGATCGCGCTGCATTCTTGTCGCGCTCTAGCTGTGTGTGTTCTTTTCGGATGTAGGACGGCGCACGAGCGCGCGTTGTCGTCATATGTAATATATTACGCGCGAGCGCACACGCACATACCAACACACTCATGCGCATACGCACTGGCGCCCCAACGAACCAACCAACCAACACCACCACCACCTCAAACCCAACGAGAGCATGAATTATGGGCCTCGGTTCGAACACGCGGCGGCACACTGTGGCGGAGTGTGTGTGTGTGTGCGTGTATTTTTTTGCATGATGCTGCTACTCTGCCTCTCGTACGGGCGTGAGCGCGTAATGTATGGAGTACTTTGCGACATAAACACATCGCTAATAAATACTGGTTGGAAATTACTGAGTGTTTGTGCGGGTGTGTGTGTGTGTGCGTGAGTGTGCATTGTGTGCGTGTCGCTGCTCGAGTGGTGGTGTGATAAGACTACTGCTCTAGCGAGTTGAAAATGTATGAACTACCATGAATTGAATACTTTATGTTTTATGTTGAGGGAGAATGCACGAGCAGAAACTCTTCTGTTCATAAGTGGTTGCATTACAAAATAAACGCTTGACAATTTAGTGAATTGTTTCCAAATCATAACTATGAATTCTGAATTGGAAAATATAGCATGATGTTTACTTAGCAATATTATAAATAACTAAAGATGACTGAGAGTGAGCTAAAGTAAACGTGACGACACGGATAGACAAAGCTAGAATAGCATATGCAATTATGTTACGAATTAAGGTATTTTGTGATGTACCCAACACACTATGATGGAAGAGACTGGATGTATGTAAGTATATGTGATGAATTATCGTTTTCTTTCTTATGCTATTATTTTATGCTCAAAGACAAAGTACTGCACACTCGATGCCAAACAAATGCGATTTTTCCAGTCATCCAAAACGTCGTAGGCCTTTGCCAATTGTACTTGGTTTCGCCCATTGGGAGTCAAAATGCGACGTGAGTCGCATCCCATCCCATTGAGCGCGTGCGCACGTTTGATGTCGCCGATTTCCACAAGGACGCGCGACGTCAACGTCTAGCTCCGTCAGCTCTCTCACTCTTCACCCGTTGCTGCAGCCCATCACAATGATGATGCATCACTCGTCGCGCGTCTGCTGCCTAGCAGTAAACGTGTGCGGCAACGGCCGACGCGTCGAGTCAGCACAGCGCATTGTGTTTTGTGTGTTGCACACTCCTTGTCGTCGCTGTGGCTCACTGTGCTACGTGCCTGAGTGGCTTCGCTGCTGCTGCTGCGGCTGCAATTGCCTTAGCCCCGAATCGCACGAACGCGATCTTGCACAGTTGGTCCGCATTGCGGACCGACGCCCGACGCGACGAACGCTCTTGCGCGGAGAATTACCACTGCACCGATGCGGTGAGGAGCACGAGCACTTGTGCGACGTCTGCAGAAAAATGCATGGCGCAAATATCGGAGTATACTGCCCTAGCTTATTAATTTGAAACATACACGAAATTATGCTTCTTTAACGTTCTGTAGAAAAAGTAAGAAACACAAACAAATTGTATTACAATGGAGTTTATGGAGAAATTGTTCAACTAATAACCTTGAAGGTTCCACATTTGTTTTCAATGAAAAGGATTAGTGTACAATTTCATAATCTTTCGATTGAGCATACACACATTGCTCTAAGTCGCTCCAATGAGAAGTTGTTCCCCACCAACCCCCAACCAACCAAATTCGAATATTTTGTGTACACAATTTTCGTATAACATGTTTCGTTTAGACCGTAACATTTCACTGGAGTGACTTAGAGTGATGTGTGAATGCTCAATCGAACGATAATGGATTTGTGAACGAATCCTTTTCATTTAAAAAATGTAACAAAATGTCTTTATCGTTATTCAATCGACAATTTCTCCGTATTTGAACGGAGGACGTACAGACACAGGTAAGACTTATTCAACGATATTGTAGAATATATTAAAGAAGCATTTTTTTTTTGCATAAAATAACATCATTAAATTTTTTTTGTACTCCTACTTTTCATCCAAAACATAAAATTCACAATTTCTTGAAATGTTTCAAATTAATGAGCTAGACTAGTAGTAGTCGTCAGCTACCGCACAATCGCAATCGCCAGTGATTTGTCCCGCGCCGAGGCCGCCCAGCCGTCAAGGCGCATAAACAATTCAACCAGTCGTCCGATGCCGTCGTGACGACTTCGAGTACCTCCGCCTCCGACGACGACTGTCAAAACTATGCTCAACCGGTCGGAGAGTCGACAGCCGACGAGCCGACGAGTGCCCGACACTCAATCAATTATACTCTACTCTACGAGCCGACCGCATCGTTATTTGGCGAGTTATCTAATGCTATGTAGGGGCTATGTCGGCGGTTCGTGCAAATTCCCAGGTAGCCTGGACATTTTAATGACACCAACGCGACGACGACATCGGACGGCCGGCCAACATGATTGCGAGCAGAACACGCCATTGTTGTGCGGCATTCTGCAACGCATCGCATTCGGTGGCGCATACGTCAAATGGTTTTGAATGAGTGGACCGTTCGAGGACCGCTCCCCTCCCGCCCACCCCCCACTTTCCGCCGCAGGCAATCCCAAACATACTATAAATGTTCGAGCATGTTGGGCGAACACACACGGGCACGCACACGTGATATTCCTGTGTGTGTGTGCGAGTGCGTGTTGGCACGTGTGCCAACGTGCATGCTTCGGAGCCGGAGTCGACAGCGCGGAGTGCTCTTTAGAATTTGCGGCCTCCGACCGACCGTCCGTGTGTGTTCCTGTTTCTGATTCCGGCACTCGAACTTTTCCGCTGCATAAAAGCGCACCCACGCACGGCACACGACACGACTCGCCTGGCCTGGCCTGGCAGAGAGAGAAATGCTTTGTTGCAACCGACACACGACGGACGAGCCGAGTCGTGTGCGAGAGTCCGAAATGGAAATTGATTTTGCACGTACCAACCGGGGTATTAACTGGATTAATCTGCGAATCGCGCGCTTGGTTCGATTCGGTGCGCTAGCCGGCGAACATTATTAGATTTATGCTGTACACTTATCGTCGTTGTTGACCGTTCCGGCGGAGCGTTCTGAGAACGCGAGCTGGTCAATAATAATTTTTGCGAAGGCGACGAAATTATGACACGAGACGTGCGATGGAAACCAGAGATCCGCCGTTCGTGCGTTAGCCAATGTTTACGAAAACAAATCGATTTAAATGCAAAGTGTGCGCGCACGTTGTTTTTCAACGCACACGCGCAAGCTGGTTGTTTGTGCAGCCATCTGGAGTGGAGCGAACGGCGTGCAATTTGGTTGTCGTCGTCGGCTGTTCCCGTGCATCGAGTTTCAATTTCGTCGTATTTTCTCCGCCGCCGTCGCCGCCAGTATGCTCAAACCACAGCATATTGCACGCGCACCGCTCACACATGATTATATGAATGTATGAGCATATGATGGTGGTTTTGAAGCTGTCAGAAAGGCGTCGATATCGACAAAAGATATTTTAGTTTTTGGAAATCGAAACAACAGCGGAATTTCAGATCGTATATTCATTATTACCGGAACCTGAGTTCAACCATTTCATTAGAAATGTTAAAATCTAGCAATACTTGTCTAGGTCAATCATAACTCGTTGAACTACATACTAGACACAAGATTTGTAATGATGCAGATTTGTTGAGAAAACACTCCTCCATTATATACATTTTTCAATAAAGTCTCAACCTCTTTTGATGGTGGAGCCTTTACTAAATGACTATAACTGTTTACAGGTACAGGTAAACATATACTCAAATGGAAGGTAATTGCATCGTTATGACTTGTTGTTTCTTTTATCAAAAGTAAAGTCTCCACCATTATATGCGGATAAGACTTTTCTTAATCGATATTTTCGTAGAACATATAATTGTGGTTTCTTAAACAAAACTGCATCATCAACATTTTTGTGACATTTTTCGTTCTTCTATACAACCAAAAATACAGCATGTTTCAAATTTATGAGATAGCGAAGTATACGTATATAACATCCTGAACACATAACTCATACATTGATATATCAAGCCACTCAACATCGATAAATAAAATATCGATATTACAAAAAAATACGCACACCGACATAGTGGCATATTGTAGTGTCTGCGCACAAGTTCAAGTAACACACATCTGTCGTTCTCAACATCCGACCACACACACAATGACCAAAACTTTAGTCATAACAAAAATTGTCGCAACACACTCTAAGCGTTTTTTTCCACGCCCTACATACGCTGAGAACGGACACCAGCGCAACAGCTGTTCGGTGACCGCTTTATTGCGCGATGTTCCACACTTTCATTACTAACTCGCCGGCGGGTTTTTCATGCGCCAATTTTTGTTCGCTCTCTTCATTGACGTTTGATTTATAAATTCATCGACGCCGCGCGTGTTTTTCTGCGTATTCCTCTGCGCAGCCAAGAAACTTAATCCGTCCACGCACACTTGATACGCTGCGCAGCTGCGCACTGCCCGCCCCGAACCGTCTAGGCAACATAAACTTGTACGCATAGCAGTGTATATGCAAGCGGCGTATAACACATATACATACATACGAAAAATGCGTGACACGCGAAGCGCGCTCGGGCACGCGCGCGAACAAAGACTTGTCGCCGTGACCGTTTCGCTGCGCTGCGGCGGCGGCGGCGGCGAAGGCGATGCGGGCGGGTAATCGAATACGATTCACGCGCCAAAGCGGGCGTGCGTGCTCGTTTATTCCGCTGCTCTTCGCTCTGTTCGCCAGTCGTCGTGCAATATGCAATATAGAGTTCAAGACACCGGGCACCGGAGCGACAGCAGCGGCAGCAGCATCGGGCTACGTGTTGGCCGATGTGCCTGTTATGCTGCGATGCTGCTGATGCTATGCTGCCGCCGCCACTGTGCGCGAATCCGAGCATCGCCGTCGCCGGCGTCGGCGTCGTCATCGGTGTAATGAAGTGTGCACCATTATGTGGTGCGAGTGAGTGCGTGTGTTTGCGGGTGCTCTCTCAGTGTGCGCGTGTGCGCGCTTTTGTGGCGATCCGATTTCATGGCGCGTCGTCGCCCGTCGTCGCCCGTCGTCATCGTCGTGGTCGTCATCGCGGTGGTCGTTTTCTGCGTAGCTCTGCGGTGTATTAAGAATGTGACCAGCCAGCCAAGAGCCAGCCAGCGAACAGCTCGAGCTACGCAAACAAACGGCGGTTGGCGGGTTGTGAAAAATGCGAAATGGGGGTTCATTCAGCGGGCGAATGGTGTACCTACACACACACACACGCACACACAGAACTGGTCGCTGTTCGTCCTGCGCTCTCTGAATGTGTGAGTGCGTGTGTGGCGATGTCGATAAATACCAGGTCGTTTATGCGGCCCGGGGTTCGCTTTCGCAGTCTTAAAGCTGTAGTTGATGGGTTTGTCGTGCACATAATTTAGAACGTTTTTCTCATGTTCTAAAGTGTTCGCTAGCTCAAGGAGTGCGCAAGATTTGATCAAATTGCTTCATAAGAAGTGTGTTGATGGAAATACAAAATATATGCTTTTGTTCAATTATTTCAAGTATGTATTTCAGAATTATTAGAACCAGTTGTTTAAAAAAAATATAAATAACTGAACTAATGATAGTTCATCTGAATGATACCCTATTAGTTTGAAACATGTTTCATTTTTCGGTTGATAAAAAAATCGAAAAGATGCAGTTTTGTTGAGAAAACACTATTGTATGATCTACGAAAAAATGGTTCTCAATCTCCTCTACAGGTTGAGTTTCGTTTGAGTACCTGTTCATTGTTCCTAGTTAATCCATAGACAAGTTATGATCCCTTTAACCAAAAATGAAACACGAAAAGTGTACCGGTGAACTATATTTTATTTGACTCTCCATACAAAAATCAGTGTTGCGTCAACGGCTTATAGGACTCAACTATCTACAAAAGGAAGGAAATTGCATTGTGCTCGAATCGTAATAGCTTTTGCTCTTTTTGGTTAAAATAAAGGCTGCACCATTAGAATTGTGTCTTTTGAATTGTGGTTTAATAACGGAACTGCATCATTATATTGGTTTTGTTTTATACACTTTCACTTATCATATAAACCGAAAAATAAAGCCTGTTTCAAATTAATGAGCTAAAGTAGTATGAAATTAGCTGAAAGCCAACGAAATGAAGCGTTCAAGTGAAGCGTTTAGGGTCTAAAATAATTATACCGTTAAGTATTTGATTTTCGAATACAAAATACTCATTGAAAATGTACCAAATTATTCCAAATAATGTTCGTGAAACATTCAGCGGTCTTCGTCGCCAGCAATCGTCGGTGTAATTTGATTCCGGCGTTCGAGCTGGCGCGCCGTCCCGAACACTCCCCGGCGAACAAGTGCTTTCGATCTAACGATGCGTCGCCCTGGTTTTCGACTCATATTACGCAGCCAGCCAGCTGACCCCCGGGCTGCCCGGGTGCGCCGGGCCGAGTGGAGTCGCACAGAGAGACGACCACAAACGCATAATAATTGCATGCCAATGCCAATGCCTGGAATCGACCCCCACCAGCCCCCAGTCCGTTTGTGTGTCGACTCTCGGCGTGTATGTAATCATAATTTCATAAACCCGGTGAGCGCGTGCGTGTGATAATGCGTGCGGAGCAGACGGTGGTAAATCGTCGTCGTCGGCAAATCGAACATAGGCCCGCTGGCGGTGTGACACAAATGCACACACAAACACACACACACACATCACATAGGCCGCAGCATTGAATTGAATCCGGCGCGACGTTTGTGCGGTTGTGCGGTCCATGTGTGTGTGGATGAAGTGGTTGCCGCCGCGATGCGGTTCGACAGCGACGAGCTTTGCGCTTTGCTCGCGTGCGGGTCCCGCGGGTGCTGATGTCACACAGCACAGCCAGCCAAATCGACCTAGCGCAGACACGCGGAAGGCAGGCAGGCAGGCACGAAAACAAACACACGCACGCGCTTGCCGCTTGAGCACAACCGACACCGAAACGCCAACGAGGACCGCGTTACCGCGCCAATATATGTGCCGGAAAAGCGCACGTGAAATACAAGTGAAATTTGCTCGCCAGGGAATTTGAATAGACTGGGACTAATTTCCACGTGCAACATTATTTCCACAATTCATTCAGTGAATCAGCCGTATTTTGTTACTGAAGATAAGATGATCAATAAGACTTTTCTCAATCGATTTGAACTGCATCATTACAATTATCGAATATATGTTGAAACATGACTAGAAGTGTTCAGAAAAATGCGTGTTAAATTGCGCATGATCCTACAATCAACTGAACATCATCTTGCGCGATTGGTATGTATCATTGACAATTAGAAGTGTGAGATCTTGTAGAACAGTCTAGTTCTAAACCTCATCAAATAATCATAATCCATTGATCAATTGACACTGTATTCTAGGCCAGTTATCTCAAAATCGTGTAACCATTTCAAGCCAAAAGTGTAAAATCACTCGGTCTACTAAATGTACACTATATGTTGTGTGGTCGGTCGACTGCCTACGGTTGGGCTTGCGTGACGATCCAGGTGTAACCACCCAACCACATCAGATGCATAGTATTTGTAGGTGGTCGACGAGAGAATGTATGGAATGTAGGTGTATATGTTTTCCGGTTTACCGATTTTCCGGGCACACATTCTGGGGCGTTTTCGGAACGGCTCGCAGAGGCAAAATGACAAGGAAATAAGTCCCATCTGTGGGTGTGTGAGTGTGTGTTTGTGTGTGTTTGCCGTCGCACGACAGCTGCTAATGTCTGTCTGCCACACTCGCAAGAACGCGCGCAGATGGCTGCAGTTGTTCGGTTTTTCGATTGGGCTCCCAGTCGGGCGCCGGCAGATGTCGCGTGCACTTCAACGTAAGTATTGTATGGTTTGTTGGAAGCAAGAGGGGCGTATGTGGTATTTTATCTATATATAATTTATGTGAATAATTACAAAATTCGCAGCATTACGTAAGATTTCAACCAATATGCTCAACATCATTGTTGGTGCATAGAATATTTTAAATAACGTGGAATCAATGAATCAATCATGAATGGTTACTAGTTACTAGTCCTAGTGTATGCATGTTGAAATAACATACATTACACATCCGCAACTTGTGCAGCGATCGCACAATATGCAACGCCTTGACACCAGCACCGCCTGTTTGCCTGCACATATCACTAGGCAATAATGTTCGTGTTGTTCGCCCGCCCGCTCGCAGCGCATCTAATTCGATTGATTTTGATATGATTGTGCATTGCAGCAGAGTACTTACGTTCCGCACCCGTTTCGCAAGCACGCACGCACACACATATTAGTTGAGCGAAACACAAAACCCCCAGTCACATCACGTCGTTGGCGTGTCGCTCCTCTTACCTGGAATGGAAACGGAAATACAGAGAGAGAGACAGAGCATTAGTGACTGTGTGAGTTTGCCGACTGAAGCTTCACGGTTTGTGCGGGGATGATGGAGTAATGGAGTGACGAGATTGTTTAATCAAATACTCTGACGCGAACACGACTGCTGGCTGGTCTGCCGCCACCACCTCCAGCCAGCCACCGCCGAATAATTGGACCAGCGCGCGCAGCGAGTTGTGCGCACGCCCGCTCGTGTTCGTGTTCAAGTGTCACTTTTAATTACAGCAAATCCCATCAGTAATTCATGTCATTAGTCTAGGCAACGGCATGCACTTGCAGTTGAGCGAGAATCTTGCTCGCCCTCACGCGCCCACTAGAGCCACCCCCACTTCCTAGCTGGCTGGCCCCGACAAAACTTTTGCATATGTGAGTGTGTGTGTGCGAGTGTCTGCGCGACTCGTACAACACTTTCAGACACCGGCGGGGGTGGGTTGGTAAAATGGTTGGTAAGCGCTAGCGCGACGAAATTGGGCGGCATTTCGCGCGCTAAGACGTAATTATTAGCAGCATATTTTTGCATGTGTTCGAGCATACATATACCGCGCTAATACGACGCTAGCATGTGTGGGTGTGCGCGCGACGTGAACCGTGTAACCGCTGCGCGGCCAAATATTCCAGCCCGCAAATAAAATGTATTATGTTCCAGAGCAGAGCAGACACGCTGCGCGAAGCGAACATCGCGCCGCGGATGGTAATTCTATCCGGGGAGCGACGCGCGAGTGTGAACATCGGCGTCGTCGTCGTTGTCGTCGTTAGTGGCCCCCAACCATACCGCACATATACTACATGGGCTGATATGTAATGAGAATGAGAAAAGCTATGAAGAATCAATATTTTGTATAAAAACGTCTTGTATTCTTATGAACAGTTTACTTTTAGCCCGACAGCCTCAAATCAGCGGTCCTACTACATCTCGATCACCTTCAAAAAGTATTCGTCGTTAACCCTCAAATGACTTTTCATCTCGATTTAGACTGCTTCAATATTTCCCTGGAGCCACCATTTATATATTTTTAAATATATTTTATATATCTTCAAGGTATCAGCAATCTCCAGGTATCATGCTTTCCGATTTCCGAAATTATTCCGTGGATTTATTCGTTAGTAACTGCAACATTTAGGCGTACACTGCGCGCATCGTCTTCGGGGCCCAAATG
>JANTBZ010012442.1:0-14127 GCA_024741255.1 Exechia fusca
AGTTGAGAGAGAGTTCGTAATCATCATTTCCACGTGGATATGACAAAATTGTTGATAAACATATTGTATTGTCATAAAAAGTCAGATGTGGTTGTTGTTATGACAGAATGGTTGATAAACATATGCCCTTGTCATAACATGTATCATGTCAACAAAGTGTTGATAAACATATTCGTGTGTCATAACACTTATGACGTCCAACATGACAAGAGTACATATTTATCAACATTAGACATCAACAAATAATAAACAACAAACGCGATATAAACATCGACCGTTTGACAACCAATAACATGCACCTTTGCTCAAAAACACTCCTCCAAAGTGAATATCATCGTTCATCGATGAACAATTTTCCGCCATCTAGTCGTTCATGTGCGACTACATCATCGAAACTTCCTCACTCGCAGAATATTCACGTCGCCTGTCGACAGCGAAAAAATCCAAACGAAAAATCGTGCATGCAATTGCACGAATTCCGCAGCGACCATGAGCAGCGACAAGCTAAAGACGCATAAGGAGCCGCACGCCGATTCGCACACCGAAGCGCGTCCGGTCGACACCATCAATCAGCAGCTGGCCAGACAGCTCATCAAACGGGTACGGTTAGGCCACATCACCCAACACTCGCACTATCTTATCTCTTCCCTCCATCCAGTCGACCACCAAGGCGGAATTTCCGCCCGGCAGCGTTCCGTTCCATGTGCCCCATCGCAACTGTCTCACCAAACAAGTGTTCAGCACCATCGAGCGCAATGACATCGAGAGAAATCTCATTGTAAGATCGCAGCCACATTTGCGCTTTTTGCCATTCTAACATTTATTTCTTGCATCCGGACAGTGCAACTTGCGCGGCACCGATTGGGACACGGCCAAGGAGGAGAAAGTCGAGGTGAAAAGTATGTCCGCAGCGTTAACTCCCTGGTCGACAGCGCATAACACCATCTATCGACTATCTTCCTCACACAGAACGAGCCAAGGCACCGCGCAAAGCGGGCTTCGGCGGTGGCCAGGATCGCACGGCCAAGAAGGGCCACGGCATTGGCGACATGTTCGCCGATCAGGGCGCTGCGTCGAAGGGCCGCCGGCCGCCGGAGCTGGTCGATCTCGATCAGCTGATGCTGCGCATCTCGCAGGTGCAGGACAACAGCTTCATCTATCTGGCGTACGCGGTGCCGCACAACTCGGAGTTCTTCAGTGCGTACGCGCTGGCCGAGGTGCCGTACGCCAAGATCAACAAGGCGTACTTCTTCACGGTCAGCCGGCACGGCGTGACGCTGTTCAGCCGTCGGGAGACGCTGTTCACGTCGCTGCCGGTGTGGCGGCACGAGTACCGCCAGTACCAGATGCTGAAGCGGGTGCCGTTGTTCGGCAAGTTCCGGCTGTGGAAGGGCTTCAAGGTGTGGCAGAAGGGCGTCGTGTGGCGCCGGTACGCGGCGACGCGATTGTACGTGCTGGACCATTGCTTCCTGGCCAATGAGTCGCTGGCGAGGGCGATCCTGGTGCTGCGGGCGGAGTGCTGTGACTGGGTGCAGATGTCGATGGTGGATGTGTCGCCGGATGAGGCGCAGCATTTGTTCTACTTCATCGAGGCGAATATGCTGACGTATGAGTTTGCGCGGGATCGGCTGCAGGAGTACAGGGCGAAGATTCTGGCGGTGATGTGTGAGTACGCGGGACCGTTATTCTTGGTCGAAATAACCGGTTCTCTATTGAATTAATTGTGAACTAACGACGTCTATAAGTTATGTCTTACATTATTCCTCCTGCCATGTTCCCCGTTTCTTCATCGCGTAGATGACGCTTGCTACGATGCCATCGTGGCAAGAGGATTTTATCCGCATGACGAAGCTCTCGAATACCTGACGTTGCGCAAGATGCGCGAGATGATGAGCTATACCGAACGATCGAGGAAGCTTCGCTTCTGCATCCTGTTGACCAAGTGAGTGATTGTACAAATGATTCCTTCAGCTCTACTAACGCGCGTTTATATAACCTTTCTCAGTTTCCTCGCATACTGCGACTACATGACCATCTCATTCCTGCATCTGATCATCCGCGATGCGTTCGAGAAACTCGCCAATCTCTTCCGCCTCCATGACGCGTGCACACCGACCGAGGAAATGCTGATGGCCGACGAGGCCATCGATCGGCAGATCGAGGACGAACGACCGGAGAACACACCCAAGAGACCACTATTTGTCGGCGATCTGCTGATGCGCCCCGAACGCATCGAGGTCGATCCAGCCATCTTCTGCATGCTGCACATCGTGCATCAGTTCGACGATCTGATCACGGCGGCCGTGTACGATGTGAAGCGCTTCCACGGCGATCCGAAGTTCGTGCAGTTCACGACGCCGAGCATTCGCGGTCGGCAGGAGGAGCGGCTGGGCGGACAGACGCCGACGCTGGCAAAGGTGCTGGAGGACGATGATCGAATGGTCGATAACTCGGCGCTGCTGAGCTCGGCTGTTGTGCGTGCGTACGATACGGTGTTGTTGTACGTGAAGCGATTCGATGTGGTGGTGCAGAATTACAAGATCGATGTGGCCACGGATCCGAAGACGATTCGCGCTCAGCGCGATGTGGCGGTGCTGAGGAAGTATTGCGAGCGGTACACGGAGGGCATTCGGGCTCTGGATGGGATTGAGTCGTGCATCAAGTTGGGTTTGCTGGAGCTTAAGCAGGGATCGTTCGCTGAGGAAGCTGTGCCAGTGTGTCAGGATCTGCTGACGGTGATGGACACGCATTTGCCAAAGTGAGTAGAAACGAACTCGTGGATGAAATCCTTGATTGAAATTTATTTTTATCTTTAGGCTTTCGATTGACAAGCTTGCCGAACTAGTGGAACGTGCATTTGCGTTGTCGCTCAAGCTCGACACAAAACCGACTGATTTGGACGGCTTCGTCAACTTTATCTACTATTTCGAGGAGTGCGAGAAACAGATCGATGATATGGCCACGGAAATCGATTACGTTTTTGAATGTTTCAAGCTGCTCCAGGATTACAATTTGAGGCTTGATGATTCGGCCAAGGAGGATTTCATGGGTACGATGTTAGAATCAGAGGAAAATACCACTTCTGACCTAATTTCTTCAATACAGACTGTGAGGACAACATCATTGGTTGCCGAGAGAAACTGAAGGCTTGTATCGAGAACAAACCCCAACTTATCGAGAAAATGAACGAGTGCCTGCAGGATAATCTCAAGCAACTATTCGAGGACATCGAAGAGGTGCGCATCGAGAGCCAAAAAGAGTACCTCATCGACGAGACCGCGGATCGTGCCCAAATCGATGAGACACTCGCCAAACTCAACGCGAAGGTCGCCGATTGCACGGCACGCAAGCAGAATTTCGTCAAACTACAACGCGAATTCAAACTAGGATTCGCGCGCTACGACGCTCTGGACAAAATCACCAATGAGGTTCGCTACCGACAGATGCTCTGGGACACGGCCGACGAGTGGAAGGCCTGCGACAAGCTGTGGCACGAGCAGCCCTTCAACGAGTTGGACGTCGTCGAACTGGGCGATACGAGTCAACGCCTTCAGAAGACGGTCGGCATTCTGGAACGCAATCTGCCGCCGTGCTCGCTTGTGCCGCGACTTAAGACCGAACTGGATGCGTTCCGCGAGAAAATGCCCATCATCACGTGTCTGCGCAATCCGGCCATCCGAACGCGCCATTGGCTGAAGATCGAGCAGATTATCGATCGCAAAGTGTTCCAGGTCGAGCACACGCTCGAACTGTATGAGGAGGCGGGTGCACTGGTTCAGGTTCCTGTCCTCGGTGATGGGGACACTATTGCCGAGGTGTCTGCGCAGGCCAGTGCCGAGCAGGCTCTCGAAACGATTCTGAAGAAGGTCGAAATGCTTTGGAAAGAAATGGACCTCTGCGTGGTCGCCCATCGTGACGCCAAGGACGTATACATTCTGGCCGGTCTGGACGAGCTGCAGCTGGCGCTGGACGAGTCCAATGTGAACATAAATACGATTGCGGCGTCTCGACATTGCGGCCCGATTCGCGGTCGTGTCGAAGACTGGCAGCGTCAGCTGGACATGTTCGCCAACACCATGGAAGAATGGACGACCTGCCAGACCACGTGGATATATCTGGAGGCGATTTTCTCGGCGCCGGACATCCAGCGGCAACTGCCGAAAGAGGCGCGCCTGTTCATGCAGGTGGACAAAGTGTGGAAGGACGTCATGCGACGGTGCTACAAGCAACCGTTAGCACTGCCCCAGATGACCGATCCGGATACGTACAAAGCAATGAAGCTGAACAACGAAATGCTGGACGTCATCAGCAAGAAACTGGAAGAGTATCTCGAGATGAAGCGCACGGCTTTCCCGCGGTTCTTCTTCTTGTCCAACGACGAGCTGCTCGAGATCCTGGCACAGACACGCAATCCGCATGCAGTGCAGCCGCATTTGCGCAAGTGCTTCGATGCCATTGCTCTGCTGCAGTTCGGCGTCAAAGAGTCGACCGGCGGTGGCCCAGCTGGCGACGGAACTCGTACCTCTATTAGACAGGAGCAGACCAACGATATCCTGGCGATTTTGTCACCCGAAGGTGAATGCATCAAACTGGCTGCCGGCCTGAAGGCGCGCGGCCCAGTCGAGGACTGGCTGGGCAAGGTGGAGGAAGCCATGTTCACGGCGCTGAAACGCTGCATGAAGTTCGGCTACCGATGCTTTCCTTCGAAAGAGCGACCGGAGTGGATGCAAGAGCATCCGAATCAAGTGGTTCTGACTGTTTCCCAACAACAGTGGGCCGTTTGTGTGCATGCGATCTTTGACGAAAAGAAAACATCCGATCGTTTGACGAAAATGCAACAATTCGAAAAGAGGCAAATCCATGATCTCGCCCAACTGGCAGCGATTGCCCGTACGGATATCAGTCGACTGTTGCGTCGCGTGTTGTGCGCTCTGATCACGATCGATGTGCATGCTCGAGATACGATCACGGCGCTCGTCGTCAATGAGGTCACCGATCCGCAGGACTTCAACTGGCTGCGCATGATTCGCTACTATTGGATGCCCCAATCGGAGACGATGTCCGCTCAAATGTCGGCCGCCACACTGCCCTATAACTACGAGTACATTGGAGCGGACGGTGTGCTTGTGATCACGCCTCTGACCGATCGCTGCTACCTCTGCCTGATGGGCGCCCTGCAGATGGATCTGGGTGGAGCACCGGCTGGTCCTGCTGGTACCGGAAAAACGGAGACCACCAAAGATTTGGCCAAGGCGCTTGCTAAACAGTGCGTGGTATTCAACTGCTCGGACGGTCTGGACTACAAAATGATGGGACGCTTCTTCTCTGGGCTGGCCCAGTGCGGAGCCTGGTGCTGTTTCGACGAGTTCAACCGAATCGACATCGAGGTATTGTCTGTAATCGCCCAACAACTGATTACCATTCGACAGGCAAAGGTCATGGACCAGCGCCGCTTCATGTTCGAGGGCCGTATGATCAAGCTGAACAAAACTTGCGCCGCCTTCATTACGATGAATCCCGGCTACGCGGGCCGAACAGAGTTGCCGGACAATCTGAAGTCGTTGTTCCGTCCCGTATCGATGATGGTGCCCGATTACACGCTGATTGCCGAGGTCATCCTGTACTCGGAGGGCTTCGAGTCGTCGAAAGGACTCGCCAAGAAAATGGTGCACATGTACAAACTGTGCAGCGAGCAGCTCAGCCAGCAAGATCACTACGATTTCGGCATGCGCGCCGTCAAGAGTGTGCTGGTGATGGCAGGCGCTCTCAAGCGCGCCATGCCCGATCAACGCGAGGACATCACACTAATTCAGGCGCTGCGCGACTCCAATCTGCCCAAGTTCCTGCGCGACGATGCCGTGCTGTTCGCGGGCATCATTGCCGATCTGTTTCCGGGCGTCGCGCTGCCGAAGGAGGTTAGCGACGATCTGATGGACGCCATCAAGTTCTGCATGGTGGAGGCGCGGCTGCAGCCGATCGCGACGATGTGTCGCAAAGTCGTCCAGCTGTACGAGACGATGCGCGTGCGCTGGGGCGTGATGTTGGTCGGACCGACAGGTGGCGGCAAGACGCGCGTTCTGCACTGTCTGGCCAAGGCGCTGAGCAAGCTGTACGACGACGGCGTGCCGGGTGCGCAGTTCCGAAACGTCGCCATGAAGACGATGAACCCGAAAGCGATATCGGCGGACGAGCTGTACGGAGCGGTGAACAAGTCGACGCTGGAGTGGAAGGACGGGCTTCTCGGTTTAGCGGTGCGCCACGCGGTAATCGTGACCATCGAGGAGCACCAGTGGATCGTCTGCGACGGGCCCGTAGATGCTGTGTGGATTGAGAATCTGAACACGGTGCTGGACGACAACAAGATGCTGTGTCTGGCCAATTCGGAGCGCATCAAGCTCACCGCCTGGGTGCATATGGTGTTCGAGGTGCAGGACCTGGCGCAGGCATCGCCGGCCACAGTTTCCCGATGCGGAATGGTGTACATCGATCCGTTCGAACTGGGCTGGTTGCCGCTGACGGACTCGTGGCGCGAGACGGAGTTGGCGCGAGAGTCTTTCGGCGAGGAGTTGCTCGATCATTTGAATGAGCTTTTCCACGCGTATGTGGACGAAATATTGAATTTCGCGAGGCGCAACTGCAAGTACTTCATACATCAAGTGGAGGTGAGCAAGATATCAATGATGTGCGAGCTCTTGGAGACTCATGGTCAGGCGGTGCGTCGCAAACACGCCCTGGCCGATGTAACCAAGGAGTTTGTCAGCAAGTTGTTCGTTTGGGCTGTTCTGTGGGCTGTCGGTGGCAATGTGGACGGACCGTCGAGGGAGAAGCTCCAGCAAGCCGTACGAGAAGTTTGCTCGAAAGACGTAGAGCTGCCCGAAGGTGATCTGTGGAACTGGAAAATCAACGTTACTGCCTTGGAATGGGAGCCGTGGTCGAGTATTGTCGAAAAATTCACATTCGACCCCGACAAACCGTTCTCAGACTGCATGGTGCCGACTGTCGATACGGCCGCCTTCGGGTACATTGCCGAAACGCTGTTCCAGCACAATCGACCTGTCATGTTCACCGGCGACACGGGCGTAGGCAAATCGGCGCTCGCCCGTGGCTCTCTTCAGCGCTTGTGCAAGTCGGGTGACATTATATCGGTGGTCCTGAATTTCTCTGCGCAAACCAGCAGCTTGGCCGCTCAGGACATGTTGGAATCGCGCCTCGAAAAGCGCCGGCGCACGCTGCTCGGACCGCCAATCGGCAAGCGACTCATCGCCTTTGTCGACGACGTCAACATGCCCAAGCTGGACACGTACGGCAGTCAGCCGCCCATCGAGCTGCTGCGTCAGGTCCTGGACTTTAGCGGCTTGTACGATCGCGACAAGATGTTCTGGAAGGGCATCGAAAACCTGGTCATGGGATGCGCATGTGCGCCGCCGGGCGGCGGCCGAAACGCATTAACGCCACGGTTCGTCCGGCATTTCGCGCTGCTTCAGCTCGGTCAGCCGAGTCCGGATACGCTGCACTATATCTTTGGAGCCATCATGACCGGCTTCTTGGAGGACTTCAACGAGACGATGCGTCCGCTCGCGAAACCCGTCGTCAGTTCGGCGGTGGAGATCTACTGTCGTATCGCCCGCGAACTGCTGCCCACGCCGGAGAAGTCGCACTACGTCTTCAATTTGCGCGATCTGTCCAAGTGCATTGCCGGAGTGCTGCAAGCCAACGCTGGTACGTACAGCATGCCCGCACAGCTGATACGCCTGTTCCATCACGAGTCGTTGCGCGTGTTCAACGATAGGCTGATCAACGACGCCGATCGCGAGCTGTTCGCCACCATGCTGACCGAAACTAGTGCCCAGTTCTTCCCGATACAGGCGGTCAAACCGGGCGAACAGCTCATCTTCGGCGACTTCATCAACTTTGGGCAGCCGCGCGAGGATCGCCTCTACGAGGAGATTGCCGACATGAAAGCGTTGCTGCGCATCCTGACCGAGTACATGGAAGACTGGAACAGCTCCAGCGGCCAGGACATTCAGCTGATTCTGTTCTCCGATGCGGTGCAGCATGTGACGCGACTGGCGCGTCTGCTGCGCAGCGAGCGCGCCAACGGGCTGCTGGTCGGCCTGTCCGGCATGGGCAAGCAGTCGCTGACGCGGCTGGCGTCGCACATCAACACGTACGGGTACATGCAGATTGTGCTGTCGCGTGGCTACGATACATCGTCGTTCCGCGAGGATTTGCGCAAGCTGTACTGGCGGGCGGGCGTCGAGAACAAGCCGACGGTGTTCCTGATGGCCGACACGCAGATCGTGCAGGAGGAGTTCCTGGAGGACGTGAACAACATCCTGAATTCCGGAGAGGTGCCCGGCTTGTACGAGGGCGACGAGTACGAGCGCGTGCTGCTGGGTATCCGAGATGCGGCGCTCGCCGAAAAGCTGGCCGACATGTCGCGAGATTCGCTGTTCGGGTTCTTCATACAGCGCGCCTGTCGCAGTTTGCACGTGGTGCTGTGCATGAGTCCGATTGGCGGGGCGTTCAGGCGGCGCTGTCGGATGTTTCCGTCGCTGGTCAACTGCTGCACGATCGATTGGTTCGTGAAGTGGCCGCCAGATGCGCTGTACACGGTGGCGACGGGTTCGTTCAGTGCGTCCGAGATGGAGCGCACGCCAGAGGATGTGCACAAGTTGAGCGAGACGTGCGTGATGATGCACGCAACGGTGGAGGTGGCTGCGGAGCGGCTGTACGCGGAGTATCGCAGGCATTATTACACGACACCGAGCAGTTTTCTGGAATTGCTAAAGTTGTACGAGGATTTGTTGCGCAAGCGCATCGAGGTGATCACGGGGAAACGAGCACGTCTGGCCAATGGATTGAAAAAGATTCTGGATACGAATAAGATGGTAGATGTTATGAAAAAAGAATTGGACAAAATGGCGCCGGACCTGGACAGACAACAGAAAGGGATGACTGCAATGTTGACGAAATTGGCAGCCGAGAACAAAACTGCGGATACATTCAAAAAGCAAGTGTCGATCGACGAGGCCGATGCCAGCGCAAAGGCCAAAGAGTCGCAGGGCGTTGCTGACGAGGCGAATGCTGATTTGGCTGTTGCGAAGCCAGCGCTGCAAGCGGCCGAGGATGCGCTCAAGTCAATCAACAAGAAGGACATCATGGAGTTGAAGTCATTTGCGCAGCCGCCAGCGCTGGTCAAGTTCGTCATGGAAGCGGTGTGCGTGTTGTTCGGTACGAAACCGTCGTGGGAAGCATCCAAGAAGATCCTCAGTGATGTGAACTTCCTCAAAAAACTGATGGAATTCGACAAGGAGCACTTGTCAGAAGCGGTGCTGCTGAAGTTGAAACCATTCATTACGAGTCCGGATTGGAATCCTGCGAAGATTGAAAAGGTGTCGATGGTGGCGAAATCAGTGTCACTGTGGGTGGTCGCCATGGATCAGTTTGCCAAAATCTACAAAGACGTCTTACCCAAAATCAATCGAGCTAAAGAGGCCGAGACCGAGCTCAAAGGAATCATGGCCATTCTCAAGGAGAAACAGGGGCAGTTAGCTGAAGTCGAGGCAAAGCTACAAGGTCTACGCGACACTCTAGACGAGAAGAATGCCTTGTTCAAACTGGTTCAGGACAAGGTCGATCTGACATCGGCACGTCTGAATCGTGCTGGACGACTGACGTCTGCATTGTCCGACGAAGAAGTTCGCTGGGCGAAGATCTGCGAGGAACTGACCAAAGATTTGGGTGCACTGCCCGGTGATTGTTTGATTGCCGCCGCGAATGTCTCGTATTTGGGTGCATTCCCAGTTGCGTACAGGCGTGAGTTGTGCTCAGAGTGGGTGAACAAATGTCGGTCGTTGAAGATACCGAGCAGCAAGGAATTTGGACTGGTCGCTGTTCTGGGCGAACAGTACGAGATCCGCATGTGGAACATGTGCGAGCTGCCTCGTGACGAGGTCTCTGTTGAGAACGGAATCGTGGTCACTAAGGCGTTGCGCTGGCCACTGATGATCGATCCCCAGGAGCAGGCGAACCGATGGATTCGAGCGATGGAGACGCCGAATGGCCTAATGGTCGGAAAATTAACCGACTCGACATTGATGCGGACGCTGGAGATATGGTAAGAACTTCTATATGTTCACAACATCTTCTCATTATAACAACGCAATTTTATAAACAGCATTCGTCAAGGATTCCCATTCCTTATTGAAGAGGTGGAGGAGTCTATCGATCCTGCGCTTGCTCCTGTTCTAAGTCGCAATTTCAACATGTCAACAGGCTCTCCAACCATCAAGTTGGGCGACACAGACGTCGACTACAACACGAACTTCCGTTTGTACATGACAACCAAACTATCGAATCCTCATTATTTGCCAGAGATCTGCGTATCTGTGACGCTCGTCAATTTCTTGGTCACTGCTTCTGGTTTGGAAGATCAATTACTGGCGTAAGTTGCTTCATTCATAAATGTTTTTAGATGTATGTTTCATGTCTTGATTATTCGGTCTGCAGTGAGGTCGTCGCCATCGAATTGCCCGCTCTCGAGCTGCAGCGAAGCAATCTCATCGTGCGCATCAACGAAGATCGACAGCAGCTACTCATGCTCGAAGATCGCGTGCTCAAGCTGCTCTTCAATGCAACCGGCAACATTCTCGACGACGAAGAACTTGTCGAAACGCTAAATGACTCCAAAGAAACGTCAGCCATCATCGCCACTCGTCTCATCGACACCGAAGAAACCGAAGTTATGATCACCAACACGCGCAACAAGTACCGCCATCTGGCCACCCGCGGCGCCGTTCTCTACTTCAACGTTGCCACGCTGGCCGAAATCGACCCAATGTACCAGTACAGTCTCAAGTACTTCTCCGCCGTCTTCTGTGCCGTGGTCGCCGAACCCCAGCCACCGCTCGACCTGCCCGAACGCCTCGCCTACCTGCTGGCCGCCACCGTGTACGCCGTCTATCGCAGCGTGGCCCGCGGTCTCTTCGAGCGGCACAAAATGATGTTCGCTCTGCAGCTCGCGATGGCCATCGAACGGCAGGAGGAGCGCCTCAAAGCCTCCGAACAGGATATCTTCCTACGCGGTACCAAGCCGCCGTCCGCTGGCGCCCCAGCTCCGCCACCGAAGCCACTCACCGTTGAGATGACCGATGCCCAGTGGCTGATCGCCGTTTATCTGGAGAAACACATCCCCGAATTCCAGGGCCTGCTCGCCGACTTGTCCACCTGTCGCTTTCCGGTGTCCATTGGCAAAAACGACTTCTCCGATTCAGTCGACTTCTGCATCAAGAGCGCCAGAGCAAAATCGGAGATTACCCGCAAATGGAAGTCCTTCCACCACATGCTCTTCGTGCGGCTGCTCAAACCGCAGGTCGGCACCGCCGCCATGTCCGCCTACGTACGCGACATGCTCGACGACCGCTTCACCGACTCGTCGGGCGCCTCCAGCACGCTGGCCGCCCTCTCGGTGGACACCAGCCCCACCGTGCCGCTGGTCTTCATCCTCTCGACCGGTTCCGATCCGATGGCGGCGCTGATCAAGTACGTGGGCGAGCAGGACCGCCTGGAGCGCTTTGCGGCCATCTCGCTGGGTCAGGGTCAGGGTGTGGCAGCCGAGCGCCTGATAACAAAGTCCCGGCAACTGGGGCACTGGGTGTTCCTGCAGAACTGCCATCTGGCCACCTCGTGGATGCCGCAGCTCGCGCTGATCGTGCGGCAGCTGGCCCTCGGCCAAATGTTGGCGCACGCCGACTTCAGGCTGTATCTGTCGGCGATGCCGACGGCCTCGTTTCCGGTCAGCGTGCTGCAGAACTCGGTGAAGGTGACGAATGAGCCGCCGCGAGGGCTGCGAGCGACGCTGGTGCGTGCGTTCGACAACATGAACCAGCAGTTCTTCGAGGACCATGTGCTGAAGGACCGCTGGAGGCGTATGGTGTTCGGGCTGTGTCTGTTCCACGGAGTGGTGCTGGAGAGGCGGCGATTCGGACCGCTGGGCTGGAACATCACGTACGAGTTCAGTGAGACGGATCGCGAGTGCGGCCTGGCCACGTTGGATGTGTACTGCGATCGAAAGAAGAAGAACAAGGCGATTCCGTGGCAAGCGCTGGAGTACATCAATGCGGAGGTGACGTGGGGTGGCCGGGTGACGGATCGCTGGGATCAGCGGTGTCTGCGGTACATTTTGCTGCAGTTCGTCAGCGAGCCGGCGATGAGTCCGTCGTATATGTACAGTGCGAGTGGGGTGTACCGGTGTCCGGAGGGCGAGAGCGTATCGGTGTACCGAGAATACGCCGCCCAGCTCACCGAGAACGACGCCCCCGAAATCTTCGGCATGCACGAGAACGCCAATCTCGTCTACCAGGCCAAGGAGACGCAATTCGTGCTCGACACCATCCTGGAGGGACAGCCGCGCCAGTCGGGCGCCAGCGGCGGCGGCGACGGCGGCACCGAGCAGGTCAACGAAATGGTCATCGGCATGATCAAGCAGATCGCCGGCACCATTGTGCGCAAGATCAGCGCCGACAACGCGTACCCGCCCCAGATGCAGCCCGACGAGGGCGGCCGCATGCCCTCGCTGACGACCGTCCTCCTGCAGGAGACCGATCGCTACAACCGGATGCTGGGCCACGTGCACGACACTCTGGTGCAGCTGGAGCGCGCCATCCGCGGTCTGGTCGTCATGTCCGAGCAGCTGGAGTCGCTGTTCGCCGCCATGGTGACCAATCGGGTGCCGGCGCTGTGGGCGCACAAGGGCTTCCTGTCCACCAAGTCGCTGGCCAGCTGGGTGCGCGATTTCCAGCTGCGCTGCGAGTTCATCCAGTCGTGGATGAACGACGGCATCTCGCCGTCGACGTGGCTGAGCGGTCTGTTCTTTCCGCAGTCGTTTCTGACGGGTACGATGCAGACGCACTCGCGGCTGTCGGGCGAGGCCATCGATGGGCTGCTGCTGGACTTTGAGATACTGCCGATTATACTGTCGCAGGAGGAGGTGTTCGAGGGCAGGGCGGCGCACAGGAAAGTGGTAAGTGGTAGAATGCGGGTTTATTGTAGGGTTCCATTTACTTCATTTCACTGTTTTCTCGGTAGGCCTCTGTGTTCAAGGGCATCGAGCAGCCGGAGTTCGGGGTCTGTGTGCACGGGATGTTCATTGAGGCCGGTCGATACGATGGAGGGCTGCTCGATTCGCTGCCCGGCCAGCTGACGTCGCCGCTGCCGGTGATGTGGATCAAACCGTGCACTTCGGTGACGGTGGGCGATCGATATGAGGTTAGTGTGGCGCATGCGGCGGATGTTTGAATTTAGTCATGTTTTTTAAGTTGTTCGTATGATTTCCGTTGAAGACCGATATTTTCTCTCTGCGTATAACTTTTTGTATCTGTTTGTTATATCACAGATTCGAAATCAGTGCTAGATACAAGGTTGCTTAACATTCGTTGCCCTATATTACGCACTTACTTTCGCCTTCAATATCAATTATGTTTTTACATTCGTAAAGTTGAAAGATGTTAGTTTGTTCTCACCAAGACATGGATCGCTTATCTCTATAGACCTCAATCATCAATGTAACACAATAAGCAGTGAAAACGTCTTAAACTGTTCATATGGGATGCGTTAGGTATGCGAAACTACGGGATACTTTTGTCAATTGTATCTAAACTAATGAACACAGAAAAGAATTCCATAACGATAAAATGTACACGACGGGAACTAGGACGATATAATTTTCCCTTACATCCTTCCACTACACGAATGTAAAACATATTTAAAATTAAAGGCCCTTTGCGAAACTTATTGCGTTTTATGAATAGGGTTTAGAATTATCCATTTGCGGGGATTGCTCATGTATTTCTTCGGTATTATGAGAAATATATAATTCACTTCGGTAAGGTTAATAATGAATTTGTACGTCAGAATGTAAACAACTTGAACCGAAAAAAAATCCAGGGGCCATGAAATTCGATTAAATACGAAAAAAATCCCAGCCAAGCCAAGGTGGCTTGAGTTAGATTCCCTTTTGTAGTAGGACTCCTTTTTGTATCATTCTTCCTATTTGCATCCGTTTTCACATATTAATGTCTATTTTGGATCGAGGAAGATTTCCATGGGGAAAGTCCTAAAAACATA
>JANTBZ010012553.1:0-14125 GCA_024741255.1 Exechia fusca
CAACGACAATAACATAGTACATTTACGGCCCGAAAGGCCGAGTAATTTTGCATTGGTTATCGATTAAATGTACCTCAACATAGTTAGCATTCAAAAAATTTAGAGAAGGCTTTACCACTTTCGTAGGATGTTTAGTTCTCTTACGTTGAACGGTTGAAGAAATATTTAAATCTTGCATGCTTGCTTTCCGTCATTACAACCCGATACAGGTCTTGGCCTCCCTTATATACTCCTTTGTATATGGAGAGTAGCAGGGCTTCATAACCGATTCCGGGTTTTACAGAGGCCATGTGGATAGCCAAAGAGCAAACTTAGGCAACATTTAACATCCTCCCTTGGATCATCGTTAGAAGAAGAAATCCGCACCCATACCGGGGATTCGAACCCAGGACAGGCACTCTACCACTACGCCACTCAGACGACATATTTAAATCTAAAAAGTATATACAAATGCACCCCGAATACTTTAAAGCACAATCATATCTAAATATAGTGTAAACAATTACATTTTCTCCAGTTCTGGGGAGTGTTGAAGTTGAACACCCAAAAACACCTTCTAACTACGCCGCTGCACACACGTTTGCCCGCATAAACCACTCTCTGCTGGCTGGCTAGCACACTGTAATTCGCATGCGTCGCCTTTCGGCATGCGTGTGTGTGTTCTTAATGTTTTTTTTCCATCCTTACCGCGGCAAGTCTGTCTTGCCGAGCGCGCGCGAAGAGAAAAGACACATAATTTTTCATCCGCGCGGCGCTTACAATCCGCATGTCGACGTCGACGACGGCAAAGGTGCGGGGATGGATATGCACGCGCGCGCGCACGCATACGCATCATTAACGTTGGGCGCGCGGGCGTCTAATTGGGTTGTCGGCGTCGGCGTAAATATCCGGCGAGCCCCATTGCTCTCAGGCTCAGCAGGGCCAAGCGGGTGCGCTCATTGCTTTTTCATCGCTGCACGCGGAACTCGCTCGCGAACGCGCATCATACGCACGTTCATCAAAAACGCGACGCGAGCCTGCCGCGGAGTCCGGAGCCCGAAGAGGGATCGGGCGGCTGGCTGGGCTGCGAGCTGCGACTCTAATGACCGCAATAAATCTCGAGAGCCATCAGCGCGAGGGCTCAAGAAAAACGCGAGCTGTCCAATCGACACCTAAACAACGACAGTAGGACACCGAAACACTGATATGAAATCGGTTTTCCGGCCTTGCGGTTTGGTGATTGGGCCGAAAACATAATTATGTTGAGTGTACAGGGTTGCGTTCAATCATTGAACTCCCGAAGAGTTTTCTGAGGCATCTAATCGAATATAATATATTCGAAGTATAATTAAATATGACTACATATATTTCTCTATTTCTCGAGGCCGAGGGATTATTACTAGTTCTGAACGAAGGGATTATCATTAGCTGTGAACGAAATTTATGCTGAATGAAAATATATAACAAATTACTTCGGCACCACCCTGTACCATATGATTAATTCCCTGCAGTCGTTCATATCATCACGTTTGTGCATTTCAATATTTAGTCAACAATTTAATCGTGAACCTTTCTTTCTCTCTCTGTCTGATTGCAGGTATGTTTCACGAGTGAACCGCAACTTTTCCGCAAGCCTTCACCCCCAAACCAACCACCCCCGAACTCCGGACTAATGGGCATCATTACACCGAGGCCGGGGCAAGTACACGACAACGCGAAATCACGATGTGTGTGTTATGTCATCTGGAAATGTATGCGAAACAATATGCGAACATGTTAATACATCATAGAGCACTCTCTGGCATCATTCTATGAACCCTCTTCGTCGTCGGTGGCGGCGGTGGTTGTTATGCTGCGGCGACGACGGTTGTCACATGGATATCCGAAACTTAGCATTCTCACACACGCGCATGCACAGCACACATGCCAGCCAGCCTGGCTGGTTCGCCGTTCGGTGGCTCATTTTATGTTTTATGCTCCAGTCGAAACTCCGGCTCGCACACTCGCGAACACACACGCGCACATATGCTCATGCATATGCGAATGCGCGGCGTTGGCCGCGACGACGTCGACATCGACAACGACAACGACGACACAACACAAAGCATATTATTAAAAGTTGTTCCATCCAGTTTGTGCCCGACCCGTCCGTTGTCTCTGCACGGCCCGAGCCCCGGACCGATTCACGACTCGCACACTCGCACACACATGGTGGTGAATTTTCCCGATTTCATATTACGTTGAATTTATAATATTCCGGAAACGTTGAGGCATGTTGAAACCAACCAACATGCAGACACATGCAGAACATACAGGACTGTGTGTGCGAATCCAATCATGTTGTATAGCTCGCCTAATGGGCACCATGTGTGCGAGGCCCCGGACGGATCGGGCCACACGCCATTGTGCCGCCGTCATCGTGTTCATGTGTGTGTGTCGGCGTCGGCGGCACAGATTTAATCCGTTGTGTGACACATACGCGCACACTCGCAGAAACGTCGGCGGAGCGGTTGGGTCGCGCATACACGACACACACGGGATGATTGTTTCTTGATTACGCATTTGATGCGTGCGTGAATTGGGCGCGTTATTAGAACACAGAGCGTCTAATATGCACATGTGCCCTGGCGTCTGGTGCCTGGCGGCAATTTGCACACTAGTGCGCGCGTGCGAGTGTGAAACAGGTGCTCACACGCGAATGCTTCGTGTAGTATAATCAGCACAAAGTTATGGCGAATAGTTTAATGTGTCCGTTGATGGTGCAGATTTTCGCGCCTTTAGCGGGCGCAGCACGCGTGATATCCTTATATGTTATCGCCAGTAACAACGGGCTCTGGTTGGGCTGTATCAAGTGATCAGCACAACACAAAACATACTACATGGTTCAATATGTCCCTGGAAAATAGGTTTTCTGGTGCCAACGCTCTTAATTCGTTAACATTTTTCGGAATTGTCAACTTTTCAACGAGGAATTTACTATTTTCTTGACATTTCATTAAGAAGTTTGATAGTAATGCCGTTTATCGTAATACGCGTTCCATCAAATACGTGCTAATGAAGAAGATGGAATTGCGTTACTTGATGTAGCTCTGTTTTCTGATGGGATTAGTGCGGCTGGAGCAATAACATGTTTCATTACGTGTGAAACAGGTACCGTACCTGCTACCTACTATTTGGGCACTAAGACAATGGGCGAAGTCGACGCCTAAATTTGTCAGTTACTGACGAAAACATCAATAAGTTCATCAAATAAATTCAAAAACAAGATTTCATAAAAAGTTGGCGTTTACATCATTTTTTCCGGGACCTAATAAACCATGTAGTGTGCTCGCATGCCGCTGCCGTCGTCGTCGTGAATTCGCCTAACGAGTTGGGGGCCATGCAGACAGCACGACGACACGACGACATAAAATCATATTTGATAAGACCGTGCGCACGATATTGACGGCAAAGCGCATGTTGCGCACGCATTCGATCGGATTTCCGCCTTCGACACGACACGACGACGCTCGACATCCAGCCAGTGTGCATACGCGCACATCAAATGCAAGCATTACACATTCAGCGGCACAGCGACGCGTTAGCATAGCACATGCAGTAGCACTGTGTGCGCGGCACACGCGAATCCAATTTAATTCACATCAGAATATCATCATATCCCGCGCAGTTCATGCTTTCACGCACACACACACCGCATGCTTTCAAATGCATATGTGTCGAGGCGCGCGCGGCAAACTGAAAGGTCGACACATTTATGCGAATTTATGACTTCGAACCGCGAACCGCGAGCGCACCCCTGGAATCATAATAATATAATATGCGGAGTAGAGGTGTAAAATGTGGATATTCAATGCAGGCATACGATAGTTGAATAAGGCATGGAACTTTCAGCATTGCTGTGCATTCTAGTCCCGCAACAGCCGAACGGGTAAATATGTTATTATGCTCCATTTTGGCACACTCGCTGTTCTTTTCTGTTAACGATGGCTAACGATGCGGAAAAACATGTTCCGACGAGCGATATGCGCGTGCCCAAGTGCGAGTACACGCATAACGCTAAATTACCGACTGATAAAACACACACACACTCACCAGCGACGACGACCGCCACTTTACCGAGAGTTCGCCAATCGGTCGCAGTTGCAGTCGTCCCATCGACGGCCAACATATGGCAAGGTTATGGTTATGAGGCACAAATCGAATGTGCGTCGACGAAGTACAGTGCAAAGCGTGTGTAGTGTGTGCGCGTTCGTGTTGTTTATGGCCGTAATTTGGTGGCCCATTGTCTGCATGCATGTCCACTGCTGTACTACAGTACTGCTGCATACACGCATATCCGCGTGACGATATCCCGAATGTGCAGGCAGAGTTTAAATTTTTTCCGCTCTGTTTCTGGGTGGTATCGACGCGTTGACTCGCTGCTGCTGCTGCATGTCTGTTGATTTTGCCCGCGCTCTCTGGATCAGCCATGGCCGTAATTCACATTTAATGACTCAATGATCACGATTGTTTTTTGCCGTGGTGCGAAACTGGCGTGCACACACACACATTTTTGGATGCTGTTGGGCGCGGCAAGGTTCAACTCGTTTATTCCAATATTATCGTTGAATTGGTCGATACGCAGCCGTTCTGTGGGACAGAGGAGCCGGATGAAAGAGACATTTTTTGCACGTGATGGTCCAGCGTTTGGTCGTGAGAGTCGTCAGAGTGAGCATGTGCCATTTAATGTGCAGCGTTTATTATAAATAAACATATGCACAAGAAAAATAATATATAGTATGATGAAAATCTTGACAAAGTTCAGTTTCACGAACTGCACATTACATTCAATTCGGATGCACTGAAGACTACACAAATCCACCTCACGTCCATTAGAGTATTAATTTTATCTGGAATGTGGCTGGCATCAGTAAAACAAGAATTGATTGGTACGAAACGCATACTTTTTGCCGCAAACGTAACGTGTGCCGTGATCCAGCATGTGAGTGCGTCAGATCAAAGGCTAGAGGGTTCTGTGGTATTATCGTTAATACATGTGTTAGTATTTCGCCCGTGTGGTACGCGTACCACATGTAGAGGTTGTATCTAGAAATGGCCTGAAAGTCATTAGTTAATTGATGGAAACTCTATGTTCAAGTACATACGTGTACAACATCGATTTGAAAAAATCCATGTAATAAAATCATAGCGATATGTGAGATATTTTCCCTGAATGATTCGGTTGTTCAGACCATGTCCGATTTAAAATCTCTCCGCATATAATAACGAACGCGAGCCAGACAGCACAAAATCAATACAAAACCAATTACTTGACTTCGGCCAACGGTTTGGCCGAAGCATTTTTCCATTATCGTCATTAACCATCACTTGGAATGCCATTAATTTATTACATTAGCGCAGCAAGCTGCGTGCTTCGGGGGGAGTGTAAGCGACGCGAGAAGGACGCACTGAAACTGGCCGTTCCGGGTGCACGCATTTCTTGCGATGGCGATGGCGAAGACGATGTCGACAACGACGCTCGTCGATGAGACAATACGTCTGCGCACGCAGATGCGCGCGGTCATTATTCTAAAATTAGCAATATCCGAGGGAATAGAAAATCAATATAATGCTCGCGATTCGCGATGCGCCATCATCGTCATCACGCGGCTGGCGGCATATAGAATATCGACATTCCTATCTAATGTTGTGAAAGTCGTCGTCGTCGTTGGATTTCCTCGTGCGCGCGTCTTCAAGTTATAATCATAATGCTCGGTCGAAATATGTTTGTGTGAGCGCTTATTCCTCGCGTGGGTGCGCGATAATACGCGATCCCAATAGTCGAGGACTTTTACGTACATATCTGTACGAAATCGAATTGCATCGCATCGCGGACAACGAAAAGTGCGAGCGGAGCGAAAATCGGGGACAGTTCAGAAACTTCGCGACGGTGACTCAGTCCGTGAATCTTGCAAAGTCGAAACGGCTTGAAGACGCGCCGCACAACGATGATAATAATTCAGTGTATTTACGGAACATTAGCTTGAGCATTGGCGGCGCCATTTGCGGACATTCTGGGAGCCAGGCGAGCTTCGCCCGGTGATTTGTCGACCAAATCGATTGGAATTATTCCGGGGAGTCGCGGGATGATATTCGTGCACATACTACATGGGCTGAGAAGTCGCGGGACAAACTATGAAGGAACAACATTTTTTATGGATTTTATTTCAATCCTTTACAAAATTTTATTTTAGCACGATATCCTCAAATCAGCAGTCCTACCACATCTCGATCACATTCGAAATGTATAGTTTCAAAAATGCTCTTTTTCTCGATTTAACGGTCTTATTCTTTCCCTTAATTTCCCTTAATTTTTGGATATCAAAAATAGTCGCAGAAGGCCCAATATGTATAAAACCATAGATTGGAACGAACTTATTTTGTGGATCTATTGATGTTTTCGTCAGGCACTGCCAAAATTAGGGTCCATCGCCCATTCTACCTATCATAAATCCGTGCTTTAATACGACTTTTAATACCATCTTCTCCATATGTTACAATATGTCGAACCGCGAGTTACAATAAAGTCAATTACTTCCAATCTATTGACATTTCGGTTATAAGATTTTGTATGGATGGCTAAAAGAGATACTATGTTAAATAGTGAATTCTGTTTTTATCGAAAATGTTCATCCTTCATAGTTTTTCCCGGGACTAATCAGCCCATGTAGCACACACGAGCAGTTTAATTCGATACGGAATGCTGCTGTGCTGTGTATGTTCGCCCGTATTTCGTGAGCTTCGCAAATTCTTTTTCACTCGAGTGGGTTCTGGCAACAACGCGAGGCATTCTCTTATTCGCTGATTTCAAAACACACACACACACACACAAACACAAATATAAAAGCGAGCAGCGGCGCGGGCGCCCGAAACGTGCCAGCCATAACATATCCTGTCACATGATTTCTATGTGGCGCGAATATGTGTGCAGATGGAGAGTTGCGCTCGCGCGCGTCCGACGATGTCCCACAAAATGCTCCTCTTCCGCCTTCCGCCTTCCGTATCCCCCCAACTTCACCCCCCTCTTTCATGCCATGCTCACATATTTATAGTTTTGTGTCCGATTTACTGCACAGTCGCACGTGACAAGAATATTCAATGTTTGTGCACACACACACACACACACACACACACACACAAACTGGAGCGCAGTGTGTCGAAGACTATCGACTGTGTGTGTGCATGTGTGTGTGTGCGCCCATGTTGTACACACACAAACACTTGTGTGTGTGTGTTAGTTTTTCGTGTCGCGCGCTCAAACGAGGACAACGTGCAATGCAATTCTCACGTGTCCGTCCAGCAACTTATAAATGTCAACACAAATATCCTTACATGCTGTGCTGTGCTGTGTGTTGTGCTTGCACACCCATTCTCGGCACTCGCACACACACACACACACGAAACACCGCTTGCCGATTTCCCGCAGAAAATATCGCTTTGTACCTGTGAGCGCGCATCTGCAGGGCACCAATCAAAATCTTTCTGGGGCACCGAAGTGCGCGACGTGCGATGCGTTCGCAACCTGTAGTGTCGCCACGCCACAGCTGGAAATCGACGCGCGCGCGCTGCTGACGCGACGCTATGATTTTGCCCGACAAACTTTGGTGCATCGATTTTCCACTGACACATTTGCTGGCGAGCGCGCGCTCAACGAGAGTGTAAATTCAAAACACGTACTGCGAATGCATGTGTCGATGTTTCGCGTGTGTGAGTGTGGTGGTTTTTAGCGCATCGAGCATACATTTGGAATTGTTTTTGAATAATTCAGCCCCCGACTGTGTTACCTACCTCTACTGCTAGTCCATGCACTTCAGAACGATTTATGTTTAGGTCTGTCCTATGTGTCTTTTGTGGTTTGGTTTTGGAATAGTAGCCCAGTATTTATATGTTTCGTGTTTTATTATTAGCATGTCTACCTGTTAGAAAAACCTCAATCCTGACCTCCCGACCGAATAGCGACCGATTTGTTAAGCATGCCCGATCGTCTTGCACGCTCCCAAAAAATGTGAATGCCATGTATTTTCGACTAATGAATAACGACAAACAAATTGACGATTTTTTCCCAACCACAGGGCTGTATACCAATCAAGTACTAGTCATCGTCAGTAATGCGCATTGCTCGGGCGTTAGTTTTGAGCGGGTTTTGGTGTATTTCGCTTCAGAATAGAATTGAAACCGTCCAAAACTGAGGCTCGCGGTGTCCGCAATCATCAATGCTGCTGTATTAAGAATTTTGTCGTGCACACTTGATTTTCTTCGAACATTGAACCAATTGGCAATTTTTATCTTTTCATACTGCATACGTAAACAAATGAAACGAAAACTATTTCTCAGAAACCGGCAGACTAACACACCTATCCCTAGTATTGCTAAATTATTAACAACTTTTGAACATCTTGATTGCTTTTAATTTACTTTTAATTTTGAATGAAGTGCAAATTAACAAGTGAGTGAGTGAGTGACCAGTTAAAACCAGTGCCAAACGGACACAACCATCGTCGACTGCGACCATAAAAACAATCCGTAAGTCATCTTTCACTATTGTCCAAACGAACGAAAAATATGTATGTTGTGTGACACACATTGCTAGCTCAATTGGCGCATCTAAATTCCACGGTACCACCGCAACATTGGCAAATCCATTATTCTCGGCAATGTGTGTCCGAATGCAGCATTGAATCCCGCCCGCAATCCACCAAATGGAATCGTGCTAGATCTAGAACGAAATAATTCCGCATCCGAATGGGTTTTTATGTGTTTTGTGCGTGTCTATTTGAATGTCGATTGTTATCCTCTGTAGGGCATGCGCAGTCTATATATGTGTTGAACTGAACCATTCATCAATTTGTGTCCGTGTCCGTCTATACATAAACAGAATATACACAGAACGTTTGCATTTCACTGGAAATGCAGCGTTATTAGCCAAATGCCAACGATTACATCATTTTGTCATGTGAACTAGAATATATTTGTCTAATAGTGAATGTGATTGTATTTATCATGATCAACGTACTTTCATTCCATGTGCTGTTTGTGTGTTGATTCTGAACCTAAATAGAAGTAGTTTGTTTCATTTGCTCACCAATTTTATAGTTTACATAATACTTTCCACTGAAACATAAATGGGTATTGTCGTCATCTTTGGATAGACTGAAGACATATTTTGATAATACTACCTCAAATGCTTATCCGAGCTGCTCATAAGTCAAATTGGATGCAGGTCAAAGTTGCCATGGCCACGCACGCACGCACTCGCATAATACACAAACCGACACCAACGACGACCAGCGCAACCGCAAAAGTACAGAATTAATTAAATTACGCAAAACGTGCTCGGCCTTTGCCAATGTATTTCTGCCCTTTTGTGTCGTCTCGCCGCCAGCAGTCGGTCGACTGAAGATATGTGTGTTCACTCTCACGTGTTTTTGCATGTTCACGGTTCACGTCATGTATGCTCGTCATCGTCGGCGTCCTCTCATCACTAGCCGAGTCGTCGTTGCTGGCTGCCGCTGATGATGGAGATGCTCGCTGTGAGTGTGTGTGTGTGCGAGAGTTCATGTGGGATTTACCCCATTACATCATGTCGAAATCGGAACGATGGTTTTCGCTTACATTCATTACACATCTTTGGATTAGGTCGGGTTTCATTAAATCCTCGCCGCTGCCGCCTCAGCCGCCGCCGCCGCCGCCGTGACAACAACACACGGCACATCGACGCTCCATGTCGTCGTCGTCGTGGTTGCGCAGACACTCGCACACGCGCGCACAGGGCTTTTCGGCGGTTATTCGGTTACGGGTTCGCAGCAGGCAGCAACGGTTTAGTCCGGGGCCATTTGGTGGCGTTTTAGGTGCGCATCGATGGCAAATGGATGTGAGAATTGTGATCCTGAATACATCGTCCGTTTTACTGTTATATTATGAATATCGATCATATCCAAATATTCGATTCACGTTTCCGTTTACCCCCGACTATCAACATCATCTACATCCATTTACCCCATTAAAAGGTGTTGGGAGGCTGTACTTGAAATACAGAGCTTTTACAGGTTATTTACTTTTGATAGGTACCAGTATATCAACAGGACAGTTACACTCAAACAGGAGCTTTTACTTGAACGAAATCAGCGCTCAGCACTTCACTGAAAGAGTGAAAACTGTTAAGCCAACATCTACGTGTCTGCTCGCACTTCACTCCACTATGCGCTTTGAGAACTATTAGTTTTTTTGTGCATAGCAATCTGATTATTATTTTTACACAGTTCCCGGTTTTGACGAAGCGTTTGATAAATTTGAGGTGTCGTTTCGGGGATTCGAACCACCAATTTGTGATTCCAAAACCCGACCATGCTACCCACTCTACAATCGCGTCGCTCCGACTATAAGTAGAGTAGATAACCTCTCACTTCGGAAATGTTCGTGAAACCCCCATATTTTGCCCATAACACACATTTTGTATCAACTAACAGCATATTGCTAAGCAGGAAACATTTTCATCGTTTCAAAAATGTACACTCCTGCAATCGGACACTTTATTCGAGCACGATATTCGACAAATTTTGGAATCAATGAAAATAGATTATTTCAAGCATGTATCGTTCTTAAAGTGTTTGAAACATACTTTTTGTAGAAGTAAATGTCGAGAGATATTAGAATTTATCAAGATGTACAAATGCATCGTCGAATTCAGTTGCAAATCATGCTTCTTGTTTCACATAAACTAAAGTATCTTGAACTTTATACGTAATCTAAAACTACATAATATACCAGTTTAACAACCTCATAAGTAGGATTCACTTCATCAGCAGGTGCTCGGTTTCTTTGGATGTTTGCAAAGACATGTCATTTGAAAGTTCTAACATTCAGCTACAATATGAAGCACATTTTATCGAGATCCCGAGTCAGTAGCTATACAGTGCGGTGTACCGATAACTCTGCCCGTATGGTACTTACTTACTTCACTTACGACGCTTATGCCAATGTGGCACATATCGCGTCCACGAACGTGTTGGTTCGCGTCGTTCGCAACCCCTTTCTTTCGGTGTTAAAGGTTGTTGGCCCTTCCATACCAAGGTAGCCCTCATTCAACTGGTCGCTTCCCGACCGGTCCGTTAGCCACGCTAGGTTCAAACCAGAACCTAACCCGTTTCCAGGGGGCGCCACGTGGAGGCTGGACTTCTACTTGGACTTCGGAAGACAGCTACAAGACTGGAACTAAATTTAAACTACTAAATAAGATTTACAACGATCAGACTCTACCCTGATTCCATTCCACGGTAGCAGACACGTAAATGTTGGTTTGATTCCCTGAAATACAACGTAAAGATGTCCCACTCTAAGCAACAGCAGCAAGCAATTTCGCATCGTTCGTCGCGTGCGTCCCCGACCGGGTAAATGCTGTGTGTCGTTAGCACCGTCGTGCATACGTGCGTGCGTGCGTGCGTGTGTATTTCGGGCGACTGACGGATGCCTGGTTGCGAGAGCGCGCGCAACGGAATACCGCCGGCTGCCTAAGCCGTGGCGCGCGCTTGCTCCGCCAGCGGTACGGCAGAGCGAGGGCGAAGTGCGGCGACGGTGGCGGCACAAAAAAGACGGTCTAAGCGGCTTCGCGAGAATACGTGTGTGTGTGTGTGGGGATTCTGTGATGTGGGGAGCCTATAATTAAGGTGGAAATAATCAAATACGCGCGACGAACGCGTACGCGCCGCCGAACTTGCGGATTGAAGCCTTGTGTTTGTCTTTAAAGTTCAATCGAATCGACGCGCGACGCGATGCGACGATGAACGGCGAGGTTCGCAAGATTCTCTCGCGAACACAAACAAGACATTAAATCAGGTTCGAAGTGCTCGAGATTGTGTGGCGGTTGGTGAGTTGGTGAATTCGACAGCTTTGCCTCCACGCGTACAGTGGCTTAGCTTGGATTTTTGGTTGGTGGGTGATATGAATTTTCAGACTTGAACGAACTTCCTTTAATCTAATCATGGATCATGCACTATACTTTCGTATTCATTGCACATGCGTAGTGCGTAGACACAAAGGGAAACACTAACACTTATCCTTATCACTAAAAATGTTCTTGTAACCGTTATAAAGATTCTGATCGAAATATAGAAAACCTAATGCCCGAAAGTCCGAGAATGGGAAATCACATAGAACAAATGGCGATATACTACGAATGCTTCGCAGCAGTAATATAAATTTTTGAATTTTATTCATAATCGTTATTCCGTGGTATATTAGCAAGATATTAGAAAGGAGGACATACCCGCAGGGACATTTCGATTATTTGACAGATGAAGTCTCCAATTTTCAAATAAAAGCACCTCGAATCCTGACAAATCCAATATTATAGGTATCTAGAAACCGTACATTACATACAATGTTATACCGGCTTTGGTTGATATTGAACACCCAAAATAAACCACATTGCATACGCCACTGCATACAGGTATACGCCGTGTTCATGCGCGTCGAAACTTTGCCACTTTCGCTGCGCGATCTGTCTGAGTGTGTGTGTGGAATATGGGCGCAGCGCCAAACCGTGGAGGCCGTGGCGGGTGGCGACGTTCGTTCGTTTGTGCAGTCAGTTTGGGCCCGTTCATTCGTTCATTCAAACAAACAATTACTTTCAACTGAACACCGAGCAAGCGAGAGCTCGGGCGCGGGCTCCTCCATGTAGCAATAAATGCGCTGTATAGTAAAACACACGGCGTAGAGACACACACACACACAATGATATTGCTGAATCGATCACGTGCTCGCGCGTGCGCTCGCGAGCGTTGTTCAAACACTGACTGACTGAGACGTAATATTGCAGCATTTCAATGTGCAGTCATGCGAGATGCACGCAATTGAATTGACTGGGTATACTATGGCGTTGTATAGTGGATGTTTTGAATGGTTGTGTGTATGTGTGTTGATTGTATGCGTACAGCTCAATCCAATGTAATTCTGGAGGGTAGTGGTGTTGAATAATGATGTTTTTTTGGAACATATATATTGTATCGAAGTTTTTTTTTTTTTATAATCATACCTTTATTTTTGTAATATATATGGCAGGGCGGCTTACATATGCGTGTGTGTGTAACAAAATTCATAGTTGTATGTTGCAATTACGGGTGTAGTCATATAGAGTTTGAATAATATAAGCGTCGTGACATGTAGCTAGAATATCTCTTATGAAGTGTGGACATGCGTATCCATATTGAGCCAAGACTGAGTTTAATGGCTGCCTTTCTGTCGAAAATTTACAACATTGGAATAGAACATGATCGATTGTTTCTACTTGGTCTAAGTTACAATATTGGCAACGAGCTTCCATAATGATACTTATTCGATTTAAGTGGTCCCGAGTGCATGTGTGGTTTGCTATAATTCTACTAGCCATTCTTAGCGCAGGCCGCTGCAGAGGCCCGTCTAACTTATCAAACCAGGGTTTATTCGATATTCGAGGAACGATTGAATGACATAAACGCCCTAAGGTTCCTGATCTCCAGCGCGTCTGCCAAGTGACCGCTGCCGTTTTTGCCATCGCGAAGGTATACGCCGTCCACTCGGGTTCAGTATCGGAGAAAACTGTCGATGTTGTCGCTTCTTTCGCCAACGCGTCTGCTACCTCGTTGCCGGCGATTCCTTTGTGTGATGGTACCCACGCTAGCACTATTCTGCAGCCTTGGTGCTCGAGCCGGGCCAATCGTCGTTTGCAGGAGTAGAGCAGCTGAGAATTCTTGGCTGAGAGCTGATGGTTTTGAAGAGCTTGTATTGCAGAAAGGCTATCGGATACGATTACGAACTCCTCGCCGCCCGCGGACTCGATTAGGGAGCATGCAGAAACGATTGCGCTTAGCTCGGCAACGAAGATACTGGAGGGGTCTTTGATTCGTAGTTGTATTTGAGCAGCCTCGGAGATGTATGCCGCTGATCCTGTTCCTTCCTCTGTTTTGGACCCATCCGTGTAAATAAACACGGAGCCCGGAAAGTCACGTGCCCAGGAAAGAAACCGCTGTTGTACTTCCTCGGCGAGCATTGTTGGGTTGGAGCGAATTTCGTTGAGGAGTCGGCAAGACACCGACGCTGTGTGTTGGCTTTCTTGCAGTGAGTTTGATGCGTA
>JANTBZ010012664.1:0-14125 GCA_024741255.1 Exechia fusca
CACCACCCAGGTCTCGCTGCCGTACAACAGGACCGCGAGAACGTTTGATACGAAGATCCATAGAGGCACGTAAATGCTCCTCTGACTTTGGCTATCCGAGCCACCACGTCAGCTGAAGCTCCGCCATATTTTGCGTTATCATACTGCCCAGAAGCAGTCCACTTCCTCGATTTCCTCATCACCAATATTGAACCTAGTTGCTGCTGTTGGTTGTTCATCTGGCCAACCAACAGCTAGGCGAATGAACTTAGTCTACGCCACATTTATTTTCAGCCCAGCACATTTGGCGTATTCGACCACGGTGCTGAGCCTACTCTGCAACTCTGAAAATTGATGAGATAGCAGACGACAATCGAGGTCATCAAGTGGACTGCCAAGGATTCGCCAACTGAGACCGCGCTTTGTCGGTTGCTCGACAGAAACTCCTATTCAAACTCTAATGGATTATAAACTAGATGTTGTTGTGTTATGTTATGACATCGGCGGCAAATACTCCCGTCCAACAAAATGTCTATGCCATATGTATGAGCCTAGTATTTGCACGAATATCGACGCGCAGTCTATACGTCTATACTGCGCGTGCAAGCAGCTGCTGTGAGACACCCAACAAGTTGAGCCGCCCTAAGCAAATTTAAAATCCCTTCTTTCGGAAAATGCATATTGGACGGCGAAGGTGTTTTTATAGATTCCGCCGTATGTGAAACGCACGGCTTCAAAATAGCACACAGAATGTGCGAATAATATGGCGTATAGGCACATTAGGTGTATGTGTGTGTATATATTCGCATGCCTACCAGTATGTGTGTGTGTGTGTGTGTACTTGTTTGCGACTTTCCGTCGCGACCAACACCGCACCAATACACACACTCAAACGAACCAAATGTGAGTGCCTCAACACAATTTCAGCATTTCAGTGTACATACTCGTCGATGCGTCTGTGGCTGTGTGCTGTGCTCCACCAGCTGAGTTTCTTCGCGTGTGTTGTGTGTGGGCATATTCGTTCGCCGTATGTGTGTGTGTGTGTGTGTGTGTGTGCGTGTGTGCGCGCGAGTCTCGGCGCAGCTTGTAGCTTTCCGTCGACAGCCGCAAAGCGTTGGCAGTCAGTCGTTTAGTGAGTGTTGTCATAATCGCATCGCAGTTCGCTCGCCAAAAAACCAACCAACCGTCCGTCTCTCGTGTAAAATACCAATCAACCAACCAACATCAAACCAACAATCAACACACACAAAACGCGCACAGCACAGAGCGTAGGAATTTTAGTTTAATTATACATTACATATAGTGGTAATATTACTGTACTCCGAATTCGATTTCGAATTACCCCGTCAAACACCCCCCGAACAGCAGAACGAAAACGAAATCGCGACTGTGCACAAAAACGCAGATTGGCGTTCGTTTTTCCGTCGCGCTCAGGGGCCTCAGTCTCGCAGTCTCAGTCAGCAGTATAGTTTCACTCTGTGTGTGTGTGTGTTGATACGCACATTTCTATTGATATCTACACGTCGTCAGCGTCTCCTACGTCGTCTCTGAACGTGCAAACACATACCATACCATACACACACTACACACACGTTGAGTCGACACAGTTCGACACAAATAAAGCATACCTCCTCGTATCTCGCTCGACTCTCGACGACTCGACGCGACGCTTCGCGCACAGTGAAAAGAGCCAAAACGGTAAATTCAAAAATACTTTTGCGCACACACCGACACAAATACACACACACACACACACACATGCACCCCGATTTAAATAGCCTCATACTTTTCGCAACCGCAACAGTCCTCCCTTGTTTTTGTATATAGTACGATTTTTTCGGCCGCCTGTTACCGCAATTGTTCAATCTGGCACAGTCGTCGGGTGTATGTGCGCAAGCGTGTGTGTTGGTGTCCGTGTGTGAGTGTGTGAGGATAGGAGCGTGCGTATGCAGGCAGCGTTTGCATCAGCAATCACCCATCAGCCCATTAAATATGGTTGGGTGTTGAAATGCGTGCGTAGCTTGTAGCTGTGCAAAGTATTCGCTTTCGTTTTGTTCGGCATTTGTGCGGCAAGTGCGCTACAAAATTGAATCCGTTCGATTCGGTCGTCGTCGCTCGTCGCAGCTCGTCCAGCAGCTTATCAATGCACATTTCCAACAACAACCGCCGCCCCGCCAGCAATCACAGCACAATTTTCCGTTTCAATCGAATTACGCTGATATTACCCCCGTATTTTACGACCATTTGAACACATTATTGCGTGTCTAAATGTATCGAGAGCGCGGCAAATCGCGCAGTTTCATAGTCAAATATAGCAGCTGACGAAGTTATACAGTGGCAGGCAGAGAATTACGACAGTTTTTTAAACGCTCTAAACTATTATTTTAGTCACACAGTTATAAAACACCTGATTGCTTCGTTCATTCACTAGCTTAGCAGTGACAAATTAGACGCTTCTCTGTTTTCCACTGTCCAAAAACAACCGAACAAAATTATAGTAGTTCAGTGTGGTACAATAACATTCTGAACATTATATCACCGAGTTTACCTGTATATAATCATACACACAACCTATTACGACGTAATGTTTTCACAATAGATCACGGTCGTATGTGCGCGGTATGTGAGAGTGTTTTTTTTTGCCGTGCGTGCCTGCGTGTGTGCGGTATGTGTGTGCGTTGGCCTGCTGTCAGCCGAAAATACCGAACTTAATTCACAATTTGCAAGAAAAGCAACAAAGTATTTGGTGCAGTAACAGGCAGTGGCAGGCAGGCCCGCAGCAACAGCACATTTTACACACGCACGCGAATTCGACACAAACGACGCACGAACACCGCCAGTCACTTTGCCATTCACGTTCGAGACGCGACCTCGTGTCGCACACACACACACACACACTTGCGTCTTGTTGTCGTTGCAAGTGTGCAAGTACGCGCAAGCTTTGGCATGCGAGCGTCTGCGTGTGCTTGTGCTTGTGATTGTGTCTGTGTGTGTGTGGAAGTGGAACATTCTACATCGAGCGCAAGTGTGTGCATGTGTTAATTCGCTGATTGTGTGTATGTATATACATCGGTCTGTGTGTGTGTGCGTTCAAGTGAGTGGGTTTTGTGAGCGGCTGCTTTTCCTTTCGAATCACGTTTATATATATTGTGCAAAACATATTGTTGCGCCACCACATACACACTCAGACACAAAAACACACGCAGACGACGCACCGACCGACCGACCGACCGACCGACCTACCGTCGACAGACCGACCGAGAGTGACGTGATTTGGCTTACTCGCGCGAGTATGTGCACAGTGCATTCGTATATTCGCACGTATACGTATACACTCGCTCATCGAATATACCAAGTGCATAGCAAATGTATAATACAGTATGCACTGCATTATATTGTAGACGTATATGTTTATCGGGTTGTCGCATTTCACTTACTGCTGCAATACTAATTATATTGTACTGCAATTTCAATATCTCCGTGTCCGTTCGATTCGATTCGTCGTATTGTTGTGTAGGTCAATCGTAAGAATACGCGTCCATAGTTGGATCCTTTTACTTTCAATTTGGCGTTGGAGACATGTCGTAGCGTTTAATTTCTGCCACGACGCAACTACCGTTCACACAGTGCGCGTAGTTTTCTGTATGTGTGTGTGTGTGTTAGGGTGGGTCGATTTGTCGATTTTGTTCTGCTGATTGTAGTATGTAGCATTTGAACAGTTTCAATATGTTGTTGGAGGAAGTCATTTTGAACTCCTGCTGTTTCTAGCAACAATTTCTGTAGATTAAAAAAAAAATAAACCACCAACTAGATATATTATTATTATTGGAAATATGAAAAATAAGAACAGCAATGTTATTGTACAGAGCCAGTCTCCAGCTATCATATCGAGATTAATTTAGTTATAGATTTGAATTGATTTTATCAGTAGATTACACATAAAAACGCAAAGGAGGCTTTTTGTTTTTCGGAGTCGTGTTTTCGAAATGGTGAGACTCCGCGTGTCTAGTGTCTAAACTAGGATATCTACAATAGTTGACAAAATAGTTGACAAAAAGATTAGTACTTACAAGGAGAGATCACGCATGTGTCGTTACGGATCACGGTGAGCGTCTATCTGGTGATTCTATGGGCAAATTGAATATATCCGTTTAAAAGGACTCTTGCCAATGCGCCCTGTGGCCGAAGATATGAGCTGTTGATTGAGTTATTGAAAGTTTGTATGGACGATTGACGATTATCAATTTCCGAAAATCTGTTTATGCAGAATATAAGATAACATGTTGGGCAATACAAACAAATTGTACGACAGTTTTGTCGTGTGGGCTTTCTCTGAAAGTTGTAGCCAGTAGAAGTTGTCATATTTGAAAACTCCTTTAAATCTTCAACTGCACATATCTCCGGCCAAAGGGCGCATTGGCAAGAGTCCTTCAAGACGGGTATCTCCATTTTACGCCTAGTACCGCCGAAGTGTGCGTTTATACATTTAAACATTATTTTGACAAAAATGTATTAGCAAAAATCGTTAACTCGAAACCTTCTAATTGTTGATGTGTTCAAGTGTGTGTGTGTGCTTGTGAAGACAAATGTGTGCGAGCTTCTGGACGATGCGAGCGGTGCGCAATTGGGTGTTCGGTGTTTGTGTGTGGAGGTTCGAGCGTTGGCAAAGCCGATCGAATAACAAATACAGCAGTAAAACAAACGATTTGCTTTTCATATCTCTTCCGTTTGTGTCGGTGTTTGCGACGTACATCGGGGCACACATACGATTAAATGTGTATACATGTGTGTGAATTAAATACATTTGTCCAAAGTGTTGTGTGTATCTACATGCCTATGCGTTTGTTTTATAATCGCTAACCGCATGTTGGTGTGTGTGTGTGTTACGTATTATACTATGTATTTGTACGAACTCGTAATATGGTGTTAGAGACCACAACAGTCGATCGAGTCACACCACAAAAATCACACACACATAATTATGTGAATAAGAACTTATATTGATTTTTTTTCGGAAACTCAAGTCCGTTTCATGGCTTACACTTTTGTATATTCACATTCGAAACTTGATACAATCACAAAATATACTGCATTGACGAAAAATATATCACAAAATTATTCACATATTTTTTCGCATTTTGAAAAAAAAACAGATCATTGTTGATTTTCGCACATGACAAAAATATCAACTACGGATACGCGTATTCGATGGAAATAAAATAAATTCAATTTACTTTTATTTTTAATTATGTCCATTTTATGTTGAAGCTTTAAAAAAAACCATAAAATTGTGTTATAGTGCTTCAAGTGATAAGCAAGTATAAGATTGCAACTTTGTATTGAAAATAAACTCTAACTTCGGATACTCATTATTTTTTTGTATAGAATATAATTTTTTTCATTATTGATCTTGACGGCAATTCACACACTCAATCATGACAGCTACTGAACACACGCCGTCTCGAGCTACACAACAAGTTATACACCCTTAAAGAATAGCACCGACCACCACCACAACCCAGGAACCAAACGTACCAAGCATACGGTCGGATAATCTCATTTTAATTCTGAAATCAAGTGACATTTGTTCCGGTTCTCTTTGTCCTCCTCCCCAAATCGCTCGACGACTTCGGCCTCGGGCCCAAAATCATATTACCTTATTTTGTATATACACAGTATACACGCATCGTCGATGACCGCAAATTAGTTTAGCCACTGTGACCGAACCGAACACACAATCTCCCATACACGCATGCACATGCACATGTATACACATTCACATTCACATTTGCAACAATCTTGTTTCGGGGTATACTGGAAAACATTCATTAATTTTTATCTACCAATATACTTTTCATATGTGCCATGTTCACAAACACATGTATACGAAAAGAATGCCTGCCCATTCACTATCTGTATGTGCAAGTATATGTGTGTTCTGTATCAGTGTGAGTATGTTTGTGTGTGTGTGACCGTCGCGTCTTATTCTTATCGCACAGCACAACAATTAACACATTCGCCCGAACATTTCTTTTTTCCATCAAATCACAGCGAGCAGTTCTGGGTGCTCGAGTGAAACGGCTTTGTCCATCCATTCGACGACGCAACTCCAACTCCAATCATACGAACCGAGTGCTCCGAAACGTTCCGTACCGTTCCGAAATAAATCTAAAGTGAAAATAACATTGACTACACGACAAAAAAAAACGCCGAACTAGAACGCGATAAAACTAAAGCGTTCGAAGTGACTTCACCAGTGCACTTGGCGTCTCACTTCGTTCGTCTCCATCAACAAAAAGCCACACAAAGAGGCAACTCCATCAGCATCGGCTGCGACGCTGCTCCAATAAACTTTTTCGCTTCGAATTCGGTTGCTGTAGGTTAGCGAAAAGCGTTCATATGATATCTGCCTGGAGAAACCCATACAATGGAAAGGTGAGTCGAATTGATGTTTCTAGTTTTTAATCTGCATTGGTAGATGAGCAAATAGCAAAGTTCCATTGAAAAGTTGCTTTTTGCTTCCTGACAGCATTTTCAAAGTACTTGATTGTACTAAATCGCTCTTGTGCTACCGATAAACAGTTTGTCCAATTTTTAGATACCGTTTGTTGTTATTTTCGAATATTGAATATAACGCACAATATACAATAATAAGGAATTGTCATTTGTTCATAGCTCGTTCTAGCTCGTAATTGATATGTAAAAAAAACTGTCGAAAAGCAAAATTCAACGCTACTTCTTTCAGTTATATTGATAGGCATCCCTCACAAACATTATACTACGTAAAAACAAAACGAACACGACAATAACAAATGTGTCTGCGAAGTTGGCGCGGTGTTTCGTCAAATGGTGATACATAAATTAAATCGAGCAAACAATGCACCTGGATCAATAACGACGCGATATACATTCACCTTCTCGCCGTCTCACGTCAATATCGAACGGAAATTTTCAAATCGCAATGACGAGTGACATAATGCAAGACATCAATTGCAATTGGCACAGAACAAAGGGACTTTTGCTGTAGCGATTTATCATTCGGGTTTCTTTTCGAAAGTAAAACTCGCAATCATATTCAAACAAGTATATAGTGTAGTAGCTGAACTACAGGTGCGATATCGAAAAATGCAATACCCGATGCAGCCGCAAGCACTTCGTGCGAGGAATTATTATTGGAAAATGTCAAGTAATTCGCGCAAAAGAACTTTCAAATAGCGTAGTATATGAATTGTATGTGTGTGTGTGTTCATTTTTTCAGTGCGTCGTAAATAAGTGCGCTGCGAAAATGCCCGGTGCAGTACGTTTGCTGTACGTAGGCTAGAGTTTCATACGTGTTTGAGGGATTGGACGCACGTAAACCGCTGAAGGTCATTCGCGATGGTGATGGTTGTGTGATGGCTGGCGTGTTTGGCGTGAGTACACACGCATCAGAGAGCGATGGTTGGTGTTGAGGTGCTGCACTACACACACATTCACAGTCATACTCGGCGGCAGCGGTTGCCAGGCTTATTTAAAATACTTCGAGTTTTAAATACTTAATACTTTGTTTAATATCATTTAAGTTACGATTTGCGAAATACATTCAATTATTTTCAAAAGTTTACCCTTCGAGCTGTTATAGCGGTTGGGATGAACCGGAGCGATTTTCCTAATCGTAATGCACTAAGCTGTTTTTTTATCGTGATCTTGGTACAGCGCAAGTCGTTTTGAATATTCGAAAGAATTTTAATCCACAAGGTGTGCAAGTGTGCAACACATTTCTTCCATCTGTATTAGGAAATTAATGGATCCCTATCGATAGTCTTTCGCCTTCAACGGTGAAACCCATACATCGACTTCTTTTTCCATTCATTCGAATATTTTGAAGTGTAGGCCGCCTTGTTGTGCAAGGCCCAGAAGTCCATCCTACTCCTACAGGACCACGTTTATGCGTTGCGGTTCGATACAATTCAAATGAACTTTACTTTATATTACTTCATTGTCAAATCAAGTATAGTTGCAGGCGAGAAAATAGCAACGAAAACCATATCAATTTATTTCTAGAATAGTTCCGGGCCTCAGTAATCAGATGACGTTAGGAATGTTGATTAATGCGGGGGCGGTTTGGGTCTCTATTCCAGTGATAGACTCGTTATATTGATCACTTGAGCTGGGATCGCATGAAAAATTAGCATGAACATTCATACCACGCGTTTTTTAAAAGATAATTTTGATATCGAATTGGTATTTTTAATGCGTTATAGACTGTATTGAATAATTCTTCAGATTTGAGTTCTCTTAGTATATACTACACCAACCCAATTCAGAGGTTGCAAACCGCGTACTATCTCTTTGTTTATTCCATGATTTCGAGAACTAAGCACCTCATAACAAAATACCACAATACCTCCATATTCCACACAATTTGAAGTTGAAGTTATTAGTATTCTGAGTAAAAGTATTAAAAATACTTGAATGAGAAAAGAATGTTGAGTATTGAGTACTCTTCGTGCTAAAATATTTCAAATACTAAGCAAGTCTGCCGGCTGCGGCTGCTAATGCTAATGCTCTCGTCAATGTGTGTGTTGTGTGGTGGGGTTCGCACTTGCAAAATCAAACGCATATGCGCAAGTCGACAGTCGTGCCAACGTAGATCCTACACACACACACACATAACAAGTTTGTGTTCTGGCAGCCTGAACAACAATCACTTGGAGTTATGGCACATACACAAACACACACACGCACAAACAAGTATTCAACCAGTATTTTATCTTGTCGAATATATGTACCAAACCAAGTGCTGCTGCTGTATATTATATATTTATTATTGTTACTTTTCCTTTCACATTGGCGGCGCGATTCGCGCTGACAGCTGGTGTGTATGTGCATGTGTGTGTGTGTGTTTATATATGAATTGCTATAAGTGTGAGCAGCGCTTAGATCGCGTATAATACATAGAACATATGCTAGAACTTACACACACAGTCACAACCTAGAGTGGTAAACCATATGATACATTATGTGCAATATAATGATACCATAAATTTTGTGCATTTGCGAGCGATCGGTTCGTGTTTCTGCATGTGTGAATTTTAGTATTCGTGTTTGTGTGTTAGGCCGTTTGGTGAACACGATATGTAGCATTTTAAATATCAAAATAACTGGTTCTTGAGTAAACTAGATATTGTGCGCATAAGCGCATTTGACTTTGTATGCGAGCACTCTGGATTAAGTTAGCGATCGGTATATAAAGTCGACGAAAAATGTCCAATCAAACATAACATATTTTTTGTATGCACCTTATGTGGTATGTGGTGAATACATTGATGAATAAATAAATACATTTTCACAAAGAGTTTTTACGCCTTGCGATTGCTGAATATCTACGGCTAGTAGTGCCTAATCGTATCGTGTTTGACAACGATTCATACCGTGATCGTAATCGCACACACACACACACACACACACACACCTCACACACCTATTGATTTCATATACAGCACCACACATTACACTTAACACTTAACACACACCACATCGCACGCACCAACAATAATGCAGCTCATGCGTGTACATGAGCACATGCAACACAAGCACTACTATCAACCGCTGCTGGCAATTATCGAAACTATTTTCGCATTCCATACACCTACTGAACCAGTTCACATTGCAAGGCGGACACGCTCGTGCTATTTGTACACTGTGCATATAGCTGCTGCTTAGAGTAGATGCCCCTCCAGTCGGAATCTCGCTAAATTTTAGGCTCGACAAAAATATAGAAGGAATAATACGATTTGTATGCCCGTTTGAACATGGGTCGATATTATCGACTTACGCTTACTTTGTTAATACAGACTGTGTATATATAACGGTTCAATATATTCCATTCGAATTTCCGCTAGTCGCTAAATCGCTAATCGCCTTTTTCATATCCCTGGCCCTCATATTACTCGGCCAATACTAGGCCCTAATTGCGGATATTAAAATTGAATAGAAACCAAAACTACAAAATATGTGTTTGAATTATTCAGATTATCTAGAATAATTTGCACGGTAATAAATATATTAACCTAGATGCTCAAAAGCACGATTAATATAATCTAAATTTCATAATTTTCAACATTTTTTTCTTTCAAACGAATCTTGAGAGAAACTGAGGGAAACGACGAAAAGAACGACGATAATACATGCTTTTTCTCTCTCAAGCCTAGTTGATACAGTCAATCATCGTACGATTAGTTCAACGGTTGAATATAATACCACCACATTTACAAAAAGTGTCCGTCGCAGGTGGCATCTACTATACCTGGATTGTGCAGACAAATGTGCAGTTTAATATATAAATCATAATATCGCGTCTCAATCAAGCTGCACTATAGTTTCAAATATGTCTGCATAATGCACAGAAATAAAACGTTTTCATTTCCAGTTCCAGTATACACAAAGAAGTTTGCTTCTAGTGACTCGCACAGCTCGCCACTCTGTACAAGGTGTATGAGAAAGTAGTATGTAGTCTGACAAAACGTACGTTCGCCTAGTCCCCATACTCGACGATGGATGTGGGAAATTGCATTCGAATACTCAGATAGATGTGTTACAACTGCTACTGACTGGCGACTGGCTACTCGGCGTCGTCGTCTGGCGAGTGTAGCTTCTTCAAAATGAAACTCACTATAACGATCGCTGCTTGCTGGCTTGATTGCGTGTGTAGACGTTGCTTGCGAGTACATGTGTTCAATATACTTTCGCTTGCATAAGCAGCAACACAGCGCACACGATTTTGTCATGCGCATTAATATCATACACAAAAAAACGGTGAATCCACAGCTGCATTACATCATTGTCAGCGTGTATATTCTACATAGGACCGAGAGAATGTGATGCATATGTGTAATGGGTATACAATTTTATTATTATTTGATAGACTGTTTGGAACAGAAGCACTTGTCGGAAAGCTGCGAGCAAATGGTCAATTGGAAGCATTATGCTCAGTGCTCCAAATTCACTTCAGAAATGGATTTGGAAATTGAAAATTATTATTCGCAGGACTCAGAAACTTTGAAAAAGTACAAGTCTTACTCCATAAATGATGTCAGTTGTTTTCACGTCTTGTACAAGTGCAAGATAGTATTGTTATCTTCGCCTATCGGTACACAATTCGTTAACAATATTAGTTGACATCGTCATATACTCGCACAAGCGTGTGCCGCGTTGTTTTGTTCAAAATAGAGACCATAGGCTTTTATTTGTTAGGTTTCTTATTTGACGTCAGTCGACGACCAAACACGTCAACGCACAATGCCACAATAGCCGCACGACACGACAAACCTCTTTCGTAGGTGTGTGCAACACACACGGACAAGTATATTCGCAGGTGTATATACTATAGTATACGACGTTTTTGTGCAAACTTTCGGTGTGCTGGCTGCGCTATATTGAACAGTGAGTTGAAGCAGTATAACACATCGGAACATAGTCTACATACACTCTACAAACATGATCGCAAGATTGGTTTGGTTTGAAATAAACGTCGCTTTCAAACAACCAGAGAACCCGAACAACAACATTTGAAGATCTACTATGATATGTTGCGCAATATAATTTATATCATTTTTATAATTGCATTAATTGTAATATGACTTTGACTTCAGGAATTAGTGTAAAAGTGAATGTTCGAGCTGATGCCGTAAGAGCTGATCGGTATTGTATTACGGCGATAAACTTACTCAAACTTTCATATTTTGTAAATTTTGTCAACCTACAAAATTACTAACAACTGCTGGGCTTGTGAGTTTGTGAGGACATTCGAAATCGATAGCGATATCGCTGGTCTTAGACCAAAAATATTTGATATTTATTTAGCAACATTATAATGTTTATGTACAAGAGCGAAGATATAGTCATAAGACAACGAAGGGTGTGCCTAACGGCAGCCGAAAAGGATTTCGATTCTGTGGGACATTCATTCCATACGAAGAAGTTGTCCCGCTCAACGTACAAGCATTTCGTTGTGAACTGTGAGCCTAGAAGAGCCAACGTCGTTGGTACATCAAACAAGTTGGTCCAAACAAGTTGAGATTTTCCCGAAACGTTGTGTGAAACTTGGTTCTCATCCATCCATCGATTCTGCCTCTCCTCCCCCTCCCATATCACAGAGCGCACCTCTGCAGCACTGCGACCAACGTGCGAAGCCGGACTCACCCACCGCCGGCGGCGGCGGCGGTCTAGTGGTGGCGGTGCCACCACCTCCATCCGCTATGGCCAACGATGATCCGGCTGCCATCAAGAGCAGCATGTCGTCGTCGTCGTCGTCGTCGAGCGACGACGGAGGCGGCAGCAGCAACAGCAGCGTCTGCGGCAGCAGCAGCCACGAAGACGTGGCCGAGGACGGCGGCTGCTTCCAACAGCAGCAGCAGCAGCAGCAGCTCATCGTCGACGATGGCTTCCACTCCGATGGCGGCTCGGTGACGCCGCCACCCAGTCCCAGCAGCGGCCAATCGGAAGCGGCCTCGCCAACGCCATCGGCGTCCTCCGCCAGCAATGGCGGCGACGGCCCGACGCCCGAAGCCGCCGGCCAAGTCGGCCATGCGCCCAGCATCGCGTCCAGCATCACGTCCTCGCACGGCTCGCTGGAGAGCGTCCACCAGCAGCACAGCTACGGCCAGCTTCAGCATCATCAGCAGCTGCAGCACAGCAACAGCAACAGCGGCTTCCATCACAACAGCCACCTGCACAGCCATCAGCAGCAGCAGCAGCAGCAGCAGCAGAACCAGCACCTCGCCATCGCCACCCATTCGCATTCCTCGTCGTCCTCGTCCGGCAACCATCAGCAGCTGCTCGCTCAGCTTCACCAGCCCGCCGGCAGCAGCCCGCAGCAGCGGCAGCGGCTGGCCGTCCTCTCCTACGAGCAGTGCCACCGGCTGAGCACCGTGATGAGCGAAACGGTGGCCATTCATGGGCGCGGCAACTTCCCCACGCTGGAGGTGCGGCTGTGCGATCTCGTCCAGATGGTGCGCCGGCGGCTGGAACTGGATACGGCTGCCGGCGGGGCCGGGATGCGCGTGCGCGACATCCGGCTGAACGGCGGCTGTGCGAGCCACGTGCTCGCCACGGAGCCGCAGCCGTACAACGATTTGGATCTGATATTTGGGGTGGAGTTCAGCAGCGGTCGGCACTATGATCGAGTGAAGGTAGGCGGGATTGTGTGCGAAAGATATGGGTGAAAATATGCAATCGAATTTGTACCGATGTGCGCGTGGCGTGCACTCGGCGTGTACTCTGCGTACACATTTGTTTAGCTTCATCTCCTTATATGCATATCGTTTCTAAATTATTATTTTTTCTATCCCTACGTGAAGGCGGCCGTGCTGGCGACGCTGTGCGACCTGCTGCCGGAGGGTGTGAGCCGCCGGCGCATCACGCAGTGCTCGCTGAAGGAGGCGTATGTGGGCAAAATGGTGAAAGTGAACAACAACAACGATGGCGACCGGTGGTCGCTGATCTCGCTGGGCAGCTCGCTGGGGCACAAGAATGTGGAGCTGAAATTTGTGGACACGATGCGGCGACAGTTCGAGTTCAGCGTGGACTCGTTCCAGGTAATTATTATAATAACAATACGTATTATTAGAGAAATCATCGACAGTAAAATTCAAGTAATTGGTTTAATATAAGTATTTGCAGTACAATCACTGAATTATAATTTGTTCTGAATGGCAATTACTTGTTTAAATATTTCTGGTTTACTAAATATTAACGTGTGCGAGCAGACACGCAAATGTTGGCTTGATAGTTATCAATAACTCAGTGCAGTTGAGTACTGCTCTCGTTCTAGCTGCCTGGTTGAGTGAAACTTATCTTGTTGATAAACTGGTGCCTATCAACAGTTGATAAATGCACCTGTAAAAGCTTCGTATTTCAAATACAGCCGACCAACACTCCTTAAAAAATGAATACTCTCTTCAAATTGTATACTTGATTTGATCACTGGATTAATATAATAACTATTCTAAATAGTTTTATACTACCTACCCCAACCCTAGTTATCATGGTTCAATCCGATAAGTCGTATTTATCTAGACTCTAGAATCAAGACACTGGAGACTGGAAACCGTGAAACGAATAACGCGAAGATAAGAAAGGATTGAAGTAGATGATTGTCCTCTTT
>JANTBZ010012775.1:0-14125 GCA_024741255.1 Exechia fusca
GACCGACGCGTCCAACGTGAAACTCCCAATATCCTAATTTAAAGTGACAAATTTACTCTATTTTCATTTTGTGTGCCTACTGCCGACACGAAGACGAATTTTTCAGAAAGTTTTTACGAATACTGATAAGATGAAACTGTTATCACGGACATGCGGAATGATAACTCAACCTGCTAAAGAGGGGCACAGACAAAAGTTTATGGTATCGAGCGCATTGACCCTAGGGGCAATCAGGCTTGGGGGGGCAAAGCCCACTTTGTCCACTAGCAGGGAGCTACGGGCCTGGTCTGAGTGGTGCGTACACCATCCATCCAGACACCAGAATAACGGCTACCATGTCTATATTTATTAGTTTGTACTGATTGTTCTCTATTTGAATCACAATCTTAACTTATTTGATAAAATAATATTTTCCAATGCAGGTCAAACTATAGTTTGACTAGTGTGTGATTAGTGATGAAGTATATTCTGTTATAACAGCATACCACCAACCACCCCTCTGAGGTGCTGGGTATTCATTTTCGTTATGTATAGCTTTCACAGCGTACGCAGCTTTCACGCAGATTCATCTCGTAGGACTCTGGCAGCGAGATGAGAGAACTGCCGTCGACGCTTTCGACGTTCAGTCACCATCCGACCGCCGCACCGTTCGCAAGTACCCGCCGTATCGCCGCCGTGATACTCATGTAATTGTGTGAAAATATACATACTAGTGAAAATATAGATGAAATATATATATATATATCTGTGAATAAAAGTGTTTGCGAATCCGGTCAAATGGTTCATATTGTGTGTGTAGTGTTTATTTCGCACTGTGCGCTTCAACGAGTTTTTTCGGTACAGCAAGCTAGATATCAGTTCTCAGGTCAAGCCATTGAGGACAAAAACCTCAAACATAAGAATGCACAAATATACCAACACATTCAACTCCGGTCGGGTAGACATTTTAGATCGTGTGTATGTGCATATTAAGCTAAAACAAGTTCGCTCAACATATTGTATTGTGTTTATGCTCGTGCTATACAATGTCTGCTAGTCGAACATGTCATCATTGAAATTTGAAGAATACACATGATTTGTGGAAAGAGGAATTATATATCAAACCTACATTTTAATGATAATATACATTATATTGTGATAGTTCGGCCATCAGTTCATAATACACACTATCCACAATCACACAACAGACTAACGTTCGTATGATGCACTATACAGCACTGATGTGTTAAATCAATAAAATTCTGCAACCGAAACGGATCGGTAATGCGTGCTAATGGAAAAGGAAAGTCTACTACAATATCACACGAACAAATCGTGAACAATATTATAAGGCGAATCCAAAATATCTGTCTACATAATATAAACGTGCATGATAATGTAGTGATAAGGCATTCCATAAAAATGTGGTATAGCTCAAAATATAATAGAATGTATATAGAGCTATTGTTCATCTCATAAAAGTGTTTATACTGCGACAGAGGTCCATCATCATCTCACATTGAGCATTGCTCGTCCTCTTGTATGCATGATGTGTGTGAAATGTAGCGACCGCAAAAAGTGATTACGTCGAGTGTCGTCATTGAGGTCGGTGAACCTAGAGTACCATCGAGTGTCCGTCGTGCATATTGTGTGTTTGTGTGTGTGTTTGTGATTTAGATAGCAACACGTTGTGCTTTTTATCGTGAGCACACAAAAGGAAAAATCCAACATGAAATAATCGTACTAAAATATGTTTTCAGTATGCATCTATTAGGCACACTCATCTGCCTAGGTATCGCTGTGACATTCATCAAATGCGGTAAGTATCTATAGTAACAAAGTTTATTATAACTTATAACTTATAACATTAACATAATATGCGCAGTAACAGAATTGCACAGATACATCAAATCGTCAAAGATATTTTCAATATTCTATTAAACACGCACTATTCTGTATAATAACAATAACATATTTAACATGTTCATGCGCGTTTAGAGTTTATTGAGACATGGACAATCACAAGTGTACATGCATCGATACACACGCGAATCCTATCTGCATACCGTTCAGTTCATATTATATCGGTGATGTCATATTACCGTTCTCGGAATAACCACTCACCACCAAGTAAGCGGAAATTGGTTCTGTCTGTTGTCTGTCTAAATTCCTGTTCATCGCCTGCTGGGAATATACAGTGACTGAGGAATAACATTTAAATAACTCATATTTATGAAACATTAATTAAATTTGTTATTTCATATAAAAACATGTCAGATCAAATTGGCACTGTCCACTTATTACTTTACATTCATCCATTCAACAAGAAATGTTTCATTGTAATCAATATATTGATTTCATTTTAATCAATATATTGATTACAATGAAACATGTGTTATTGAATTAATATATATATTATATGTTCTTTATTCTATATATATATACATGTTTTCAAATCATTCAAGTAGATACAGTTTAAGTTTTGAAATTCAGCACCCAAACGAATCCAAAGAAAAGCATGTTCCATACGAAATATATGGCCTCCAAACCTTAGGAGTAATAGTAATAGTCGTCAACTTCCTCTACCGAAGCACATTCGTGAATCGGTAAAAAGGAACAGAATAGGAAGTCGAACGAACACTTACATTTGCTGAGTTGTTGAGTTTGATGGATCGGTGTCTGCGAATAAGAACAAGACAAGGACGATGTGAACAGTGCATACATGTTCTATTATACCTCAAGTGTTGGTGTGAGTATACATATACAGTCACTCCCATAATAGTTCGGAAACGCAGTCATATACTTTTCTTTATAATTGTTCAGTCGTTTAACAATGTTTTTTCAATGGATTAAAAAAAATATTATTCTCTGAAGTGTTCTTGATATGTCGAAAAAAAACACAGATAAAGTCCAATAGATTCGAAAACAATAACATCGCAAATATGGCGCCGAATTTATGTTACAAATAGTTCGGACATTATGTGAATTCGGCCAAATATGTGTATTGGAAAATAATAAATTATGTACCCGACCATGTGGTGACATATATGACGCAGTCGTCAGGCATAAATGCTAGCCTATAAACAAATTATACAAACATCTTTACACTATGTTAAGCATGGTCATCGTATTGTTCGTAAAACATATTATATTTTGAAGAAGAAACGCATACAAGCGAGCCGTATAGCAAAGTGGTAAGTGGTAACACAGCGCGACTACGGTGCAGGAGGTCCAGGGTTCGAATCCGGCCGAAGCACATTCACAAAAATGGCTTTGATTGAGCTTCGAACTTTGGACTTTCGGCATAGCATAGTGGGCCCATTTCGGCGGCTTGGTGCTCGTGTCCTCTCAAGTGGACACAACTCCCTCCTCTCCATGTACAAATATAAATGGTTGAGGAAAAACAATATTATTTACGCATACAATGGTTATCGCTTGCCCGCACATAACGGTGATTCGAACCCACGAACTTCAACGCCACTAACAGAAGCTTGATATAATTTTTTTTATTTGGCTCCAACACAGATATTGACATTAGTCACATCGACATTATTTCTTATTGAGGTTAGTGTTTCAACCGCCTTGACATTAGTCACATCGACATTATTCCCCGGCACCAATCAGTTTAATATTAATTGAAATACGCCATCAACCATCACTAATGTGGAAAAGGATCAACTATAAACATAAGACTTTTGGTAAAGACGTCGTAAAATGCCAGCGCCGAGTTCACAAGACCACATGCTTCATCCGATCACAATTCATTGTGACTTTGTGACAATCAAAAAATCATGTTTGCTGCTAAAAACCGAAGGAGGTAGCAGGGCTTCGTAACCGGTTTTGGGTTTGAAAAATGACATTTGCACATGTGGTTAGCACATCGCTCTAAAGAGTAACCCTAGGCAACGTTGAACATCCTTCCTGTGGATCGTGGAGAAAAATCCAACAACTTAACAACTTTAGATTTGAACCCAGGACCTCCCGCTCGTGAGGCAAGTACTCTATCACCTGCACCATTCAGACAACTTTGTGACGATAAGCCAAGTATTCTCTGAGAAAGGTACCTTTTTGTACAAAAATACAGCCTCAAGTACTTGAGGCTTCGAAGAATTAAATTGAAGACAGGCCATTCAAAATATGTCATATTTTTCAAACATTAATCTATCAAATTATGAACATTTTAAATGATGAATCAGTTATATTGATTACACCTAAACCTCCTATAACACGGTCTTCTAGAACACGGTTTTTTAGAACACGGTCTTAAAAAAGTCCCCCGAAACCTTGTATAACACGATAAAAACTTCTAGAACATGGTATTTTTCTCAAGCTTTCATCGTTTTTCCGACGATTTTCATGTACAAACACATTTTAAACATTTTTTGAGAATTTTTTGATGATGCCGAAAGAAGAATAACTCAACTATAACGCTTCCAAAATATCGAACATTGATCATAATTCATAATAGATTATACAGGGTGCGTCATATTTGATGGAGCTATGAGAACATCGAATATCTTTTGAACCAATCAACCGATTTTTACAAACAAAATATTTTAATTTATTTTGGACCTGTACAATTTGTTTGGACATATTTTCGATTATTATGTCTATCAAATGGTCGCCTTCATTGACATTTGAAAAATGTGCTGCATTTGCTATATTTTCCATAACTTTTTTCAGTATCTCGGGCGGTGTAGCGATCATTTTTGCACGATTTTTTGCCTTGAGTTCGTCTTTTAGTCTGAGGTTTACTGGCGTACAATTTGCATTTTAATGAATCTTACAACAACGAGTCTGGAAAGGGTCTAGGCGGCGTTGTGACAATACAGCAACATTCTAGAGTTATAAGAAACGTCCGATCTCAGCACTTGAACCTATTATTTTTGGAGACAAAAATCAATATACGTCATTTTCATAATCACCCAATATGCCTACTGAACTAAATTATACACCAACGTTGAAATTGAAAATAATCAGACAATTGAAATTTGTACGATGAATTGCAGACTATTTCGCTAAGGCACGAATTGAGTAGCAGTGATGAAATGGTGTATTCAAAAACTAGTCCCAATAAATTGTAATAGACTATATTAAAATACAAAAAATAAAGTATTTAAATCGGCTGGAAGATATCGAAAATATTGGATGTTCTCATAGCTCCATCAAATATGGCGCACACTGTATAAACAAGAAATGTGCAATAAAACACTTGATCAATTTATTTACACCATGAACGAAGCATTTAGGGTTTTTCGGGTCTGCTTGTTCAGCTCGGGACGTATTCCCTGTTTTTGAATGGGCTGTTTGTCTTTTTTTGACGGTTTTGCTATAACACGGTTTCCTCAGGAACGTATCTACCGTGTTATAAGAGGTTTAGGTGTAATTATATTATTGTTACTTTTTTAGCACCTACTGGTCTTGACATCGACGAGGACGGAATCGAAACCGCGTACGATGCGTCTGACATCGATTCAGTGCAACTGCGTGGACGCTACGATGCCCGACTTTTGTCCGAAAACATAAGCGGATTACAGTCCGTTCAGGAGCCGTCGATGAAGGCAGCGAGCGATGAGGAAGCGACTTCGTGCCGCAACGTCAACGCAAAATACGTGCATGGACAGAAAGTGAGTAAATAATTATTTATTATTTATTTTCATATTATAATATAAGAACCGACTGTTCTGGGATACAAAGATTCATCGTTAACGTATGACAAGTACAAGATTATGAACACAAGTATGAAAAATGTTATTCCGGAGTAAAAATACTAATTTGATAAACACGAATTATATAATTCAACTGTATTGTCGTAGGTTCCGCGTAGCGATCCATGTGAGGTGTGTCTGTGCGTTGACGGCGAAATTTTCTGCTGGTGGAAAAAATGTGGTAAGTGGGATTCGGTCGGGCCATCCTCGACATAGCCACTCACCACAATGCGTTTCATCCTGCAGACCATTTGTTGGAGAAGTTTGCGTATTTATTGAAACATCGTCGCAAAATTCCGACAAACGTACAAAGAAAGCGTAAGAAGCATTTTTTTGTCAACAGAACCAATCGTCATCAAGATTTGTTGAATAGAAGTCATCATGATGCAGGTGAATTTGAACATGTCGATATGGTTGACAATGACAAAATGGTGAGCATACCGTTCCAGTCCATTCCGTACAAATGTCTTCGCAATTTGATCAGGTTTCATATTACCACCAGTTTTCCGATGATGACCGTGACACTGGCGAGGACATCAATGCAACCATCGGGAAGGAAAATAGCGACAATGCAAAAAGAATCACCAAGCAGAAAGAAGCACAGCTTCGCAGCAATAGCGACGTATTTCCAAATCTGGAAATTCAAAACCGCAACGGGTTTGAACACGAAGACAATGGCCAACGGAGTGCCATTGCAAGCAGTTCAGCTGCAATGATGTTGATTGAAAAATCACCGCAGACACAATCTGCTATTAACCTATTTCCGAATGAGCGAAATACACAAACTACTAATAATGATCAACCGCAGCAAGAAGCTTCTGCATTGGTACACATCACCGCCGACTTGCCCATGTAGGTATTCAAAATTAATATTTCGACTGATTAATTATGAAATGTAAGATTGTATATTGAGAATAATCATAAATATGTACTTACAAGGGGAGGTCACGAATGTGTCGTTACGGATCACAGTGAGCGTCTAGCTGGTGATTCTAGGGACGAAATAAAGATACCCGTCTAATAAGAGGACTCTTGCGTTATTGTTATTGAGTATGTATTGAGTTATTGTATGGGAGTTTCAAAATACTACAACTTCTACTGGCTACAACTTTTAAGAGAAAGAAATGTCGTAAAATGTGTTCATTGCCCAACTTGAATCTACAATTCTGCATCAACAGATTAGAAGAAGCAATTGTTAGATAAGGATATAGAGTGTTCAGCACAAGTTGGGCTATTTTTACTGTTAATGATAGAAGTTTAAAATGCTGGGGCTACACTTTGAATGGTTTATTCACTGTGAAATGTCGACAAGGGCTCCTTAATTGTGTATTCGAAGTTTAATTTAAGTTAACAAAATACTGTTAAAGGTAGACCATTCCGTAAGTGTGGGACTTCTAGGATAGCAATATTTTGAGATAAACAGCTTAACAAAGTGCTTTATCAAATACGAACAGTTTTGGACCATTTAAGTAAGCAAGTTCTAAGCATTTTAGCCTCAAAGGCATGTGATGCTAAACATATAATTAGTACCGAGTGTACTAAATGGGCTGAGAAGTCTCGGAACAAACTATGAAGGACCACAATTCATAGCCTAATTTATCGATCACGCGGCTATTTTGTCGATTTGCTAGATTGAGAGATTTTGCGTTTTTCCGGCAGTCTCTCCGCAAAGAGTTCTCGCATTCCCAAAATGATATGCACGATATGTAAAACATTTTTATCGAATTTAAATTACTTTATTATTATATTATATTAGTATAGGGGAGGGTGAGGCAAATCGCGCCACTCGCGAAATGTTCAAATTCAAATACCATCTAGACCGTTATCGCTAGAGACGTGACATTTTTATCATCGATGGATCTGGTGGCGAGGAAGAACGCGATTTGCCTCACCCTCCCCTACTGACTGTACGTTTTGTCCTTTTTTCTCTATTTCCGCGCAGGTCGAGCGCCCATTGCGCCCAGGCGCTCCGCCGCCAATGCTCGAGCGCATGCGCACCAACGATGATCGCATCCTGAACTGCGTGCTACAGTTGCAACAGGACTTTGGTGCTCCAGCGGCCAAAGCTTCTTCTTCTTCTTCGACCGCATCATCCAGCACCGTATGTTTGCTGACGGACGACGTCAATCTGCGCAACATTGCCATGGTGCACGAGGTGGAAACGCTGTCGGTGGCCGACTTTACGCGCAAGTGGCGTCACATGTCCGGTCGGACGCAGTGCGCGTGGAGAGGATGAGACGGGTCCGATGATCTTAGGTCAAAATGGCTTTGGAAGCCTGTGTGATGTTGCGTTCTGGGTCGGTGCTCGTTTTCTATGCATTACAAAACGGACTGGTATTCTGAGCGGTTTTTCCCCGGATATATTGCACGGATTAATTGCGGTTTAGTGAATGGCAAATGGATTTTATTTGCATATTCACGCCAAGCCATGCAATATGTTCGTTTAATATATCCGGCTGAAGCTGCATAGAATATCAGCCCACAAATTCGAAACGAAAATATCGCCGGTGCTTGAGCGCAAATTTGCAATATATTTTTAGATTTCTCAGTGCATGTCAATTTATTGCATGGCAGAAATCTATCTTTTTCGAGTTTGCGCCGACACTGGTGATATTTCGGTTCAATATATCCGGAAAAAATGCATAGAATACGCACCCGAGTCGGATGAGCGGAGGCTGTGCGGAAGTGTTGAATTTTTATATGTACTGTACACACACAGACGATTGTGTATAGTTTTTATGGTATAATAATGTTATTGAACTCCACAAAAAATTTGAAACGATGAAACACATATATTTTCTGTAATAAATTGTGTGCGCGCGATCAGCGAATATTGTCGGCCAAGTAATACCTTCTTGTTTCAATTTAAATGCAGGGTTTCTGGACAAAATGAAATGGAAATTTACTATGATTTTACATTTTATTTTCGAGTAGAGAATTTTCCGGAGTGAGCTCATCCTTACCTTTCAGTCAAATTTTGATAAATCGTAGTGGTTTCTAGTATTTTTGGCTCTGGATTACAAAATTACAAGGATGAGACTTTTCATTAACCTTTCGACATGGTTTTTTTTTTACAAAACCTCTTCAATTCTTTTTTTTTAAGCTTTCGTGTTACTATCAAATTATACGCGGATGAGACTTTTCGAATTCACATGGTATATTTTTGCGATAAATTGCTCTCGTTCATCCGCGAATATTTGTCTCCATAAAGTCTACCACATCCACGCACAATTGCTCAATGGCCTCTTTGCTCGCTCTCGCGCCATCCATCACGAACCAATTGTCCTGATAGTAGAACAACCGCTGCATTATGGCCAGAACAGGGGCACATCCAACCGTCGATATCTTCGGATTAGCGCGTGCTTGATTCGACGATTTCTTGCTGGTGACCGTGCAAACTGTTGCACAAGGCGGCAGTGTCGTTGTAGGCGGACCATCGGCGCCGCCGGATATTGGGCGACAACGCGTTTGGGAAGCATAATTGTGCAACGAGACCAGCAGCAGGCATATCTGGGGAATGTGTGAGTAAATAAACATATTGCAAATAAGTTTGATTCTTATCATAGCCTTTTCCTCTCAAAATAACGTTTGATATTCCTTCGAATTCAGAAAAATAAACTAAATCATCATTATCGAGTTTGATTTTATTTGGTTTGAGCTCATCTTATGACCCCTCAATCCAACATAATGGGCAACATCATTATAATCGCACTTGGCACAAAAACATACAACATCGATAACATTTTAAATCATGGGGATGGGTATATTCCTATTTGATTTTCACATAACAATAGAAAATAATCCTTATTGAATAATTGGATATGAGAGATGAGAGTATGTACAAGCATAAGCTAATCAGGACCACAACGCCATTCGGAAGGTTTGAAATAACGCATATCAGGTTTATACCTATGAACGTGCACTTTTTTCTATGAAGGCTCTAGCTCGTTGTAGAGTCGAAGTCAAAATAATTCGAATACATTTTATTTTAGTTTGGACTTCCAAGAACAATATGCAATCGATACAATCGGGCCTCAAATAGTTCTTGGAAAATATCAAGTTTTGTGTTGGATAACTACATTCTGTCGTCAGGATCTGGAAAAAATTAAATTGAAAAAAAAAGGGACCCTAAAATTTTATAAAATATGTAACTGTAAAAGGGTCCCAGGTGAAAATTATAAATTTGTTTTTCTTGTAATGAATAACTCTCACCAAATGTCTCATTTCATGGAAAATATATTTCACCTCATAAGTAGACTTATCCATTTATTTAACGATTGAAAAAACATATTTTTCAGTACAAATCGCCAGTGTAGCAATTGTATCCAAAAATGTCAACGGTTCACAACAAAGGATGTTCAAGAATTGAATATAAACGCTAGCGGCTAACTCGTTATAGATGAATGCATGAAATATAAAACAAATTAGGTCGATGAGTCTCGCACTTGCGAAACACCGCTTAGACTTTTATGAAATCATCGAATTTGACTCCTTGCATGGATTTCCTCGATGGACCGAGTATTATTGGGGCCAGGAATATAGAAAAATTGGCAGAGTTATGCCTGAGATGTATATTCAGCGATTAGCGAAAATTCGAATTGAATTGAATATATTGAACCGTTGTCCAGTGGCGAACCTTCAAGTTGTATTAATATGGTGCACGCTCATGGGTATTAACCTAGTAATTTGCTCGCGTTCATGTCATCGAACAAAAAATCGAACAAACAGTACCTGAAAGTATTTTTGAATTGTGTTTTTCCCGCCCTAGAGATTAAATTTGCACACAATTTTGTTTTAAGTTGATTGAATATGAACATGGTTATACAATACAATTGAAAATTTCAATTTAAAACTGGATGAAGGTCTTAGATACAATAACACATTTAATAATATAATGCAGAAAACTTGTGAATCCAAAGTTTGACTGTTATATACCGAATAATTCTTTCCATCAGTAATATAAGAAGACATACTTTTGCCGAAGGGACGAACTTGGCTTTTCAAGTCTCGGAATGAATCCATCGACATATCATAAGCAAAAGTGCTGAATGTATTTAATAATTTTCAGATCAATTTTGAATTCGGTATTTGGTTTATTCCAAATTTGTTGCCATATAAAATAATTTTAAATTGCTTGTTGATCAAGTAGAGTACCTCAAGATAATTATTCAAGTCTAGATAGGATAATGAAAATTATCAGCATTCGCTTATGTCAGTTCAGCGCCTCATCCATTTACAATATATGTACCTGCTGCTTCAGCCAATCGGCATCCACTCTGCGATCCCCGCCGCCATCAGCATAAAACGTCTCCAGCGACTCGACCAGCACCAGAGTCGGCCGCATCGTCGGCCACGTCGTAGTCAGCTGGCACAGCCGCCGGGCCAGCTCTGCGCCGCTGACCACATACAGGAAGATGATGCTGTCCGCTGGCACTCGTTTCAGGCCGTCGACCGGTGGCAGCTCGTCAAGCGGAGCCGTGGCGATGTAGAGCACTTTGCCGGAGGCGGTGGCACGCTGGGCCTCGTTGACGGCGAGCTGGTGAGAGATTTTTTGGAGGTACGTTATTTTTATATTTACTGAAATATAAAAAATATCATGCAGTTCTTACTTTGAACAGAACGTGTCGGGCATTGCGGGTATTCGAACACTCGATCAGCAAGTGTTGATTGTTGTGCGGATCCATGATGATCGGTCGGTCACTGAAATAATTTAACCCATTATGGACGGCTCACGCAAAAACTGACGAGTCAATATCCCCCGTACAGCGAAATAAATCCGAAAGCGCGTGTTTTATCCAAAAGCGTGCGAATACGTTTGAAACCGCTACTAATTCGATCACAAAACATAGCGTGAGAATTTGCATGAATTTATCCGGAAGAATATGTTTTTCTTTCCCTGCTTCGGACTTTACGAAAATATTTCGTTATAAAGCAGCTATAAGCTGCAATTAAAACAAATATTTCTGAAAAAACCGAACATTTGACAACTTAGCGAACTCACCACCAAATCGCTATGTAGAATTAGTAGTTTTTTCACCCCAGTCTAATTGAAAAAAAAAAACGATTGAGGAAATATAAAATCGCGAAATCGCCGTTCCGTTTCGAAAAACTCGACACAAAAATCAAAATCTACAACGATTTTTGTTAATTTTTTGAGTGATGAGTTTTTGTGCGTGTATTTATTACCAATCATTTGAGTATAGCCACAGTGTTCTAAGTCACTCCTGTGTGAAGTTACGACATTCTAACCGAAGACGATAGTAAGATTTTTTGTATGGTGAGGATGATTTTTTACAAAATATTTGAGTTTCAAGCTTGGTTTAAATGACGTTAATTTTCACAGTAATGGCTTAGAACGATGTGCGTATACTCAAATGATTGGTAATGAATACACGCGCAACAGTTTTTATGAAAACGTGCGTTATTATATGCACACCACTGTATACCTGTTATAAATACCCAATTGCGCCCAGAAAAATCGTATGTGTTCAGAAAGTACTAAACTAACATATTAGTTCGGTTTTATAGAGATTACACTATTTTTTTATAAATTCGAAAGTTGCTGATCACTAAATGGGTTAAAACACATTCGATACTTACACAAATTAGTTCAACATGCTAACACTGTGCGACCCACTGTCAAACCAACCCATCTGCCGACGACGCCGTCTCTCGAGCCGGTGCCGAGCCGATGCCGCCGCCGCCGCCACAATTTCACCGCCATATTAGTGCGCTCGCGTCTGACGCAAACAAAGTCGAAAGAGAGAAAGAGAAAGAGAGTACCAAAACTGGAAATTACGGCGTCAAGGACAAGGACCAAGACCACGGCCACTCAGTCATCGACTCGCCGACGCACGCAAACAACCCATTAAATTATTCTGCCGTGTCTGCCGCTGAAAAACGCCCGGGAATCGCCACTCCAGCCAGCCAGTAGCTCCGCTTATTCGCAACCAAGTGACAAAGTTAGACGCCGGACTGCAAATTCCCGCATCCCATCAGCGACCGCAGTTTAGTGCCAGTTTTACCTTGCGAAACCCAGACAAGTCACGCAAAACAACAAACATGGCTGATGATAAGAAGGTAAGCAGCGGCGATTCTTGTTGTGTGCTTTTTTTCTGCTGGTTCTTGCCTTGCATCGAGAATTAATTATTCTTACTGCGATGAACATGCGACGTGTACGCATACGATACGATAATAATATAAACAACTTGTCAACTTTTCACAAACCTAAACGCAGAGCGCCACCGAGTCGGAGCACATCAACCTGAAGGTGCTCGGCCAGGACAACGCCGTGGTACAGTTCAAGATCAAGCGTCACACGCCGCTGCGCAAGCTGATGAACGCGTACTGCGATCGGGCGGTAAGTGTTTCGCCTCATGAACAATCAATTCGGCACGCAATTTCTCGAGCAAAGTTGCCTCAAAACTAAATAGACTGACTAGAACAAATTGCGAAAGAATCCGCATTCCAATTCAGCGTTGATCAATCTGTACTGTTTCGTCTAGACTCTGTGAGTTTATAAATAACACAAAATTTTTTCCGATATTGCAGGGTTTGTCCATGCAAGTGGTGCGCTTCCGCTTCGACGGGGCGGCCATCAATGAGAACGACACACCGACGTCGCTGGAGATGGAGGAGGGCGACACAATTGAGGTGTATCAGCAGCAGACCGGCGGCAACAGCAGTAGCGATTAGACGGAGGGAGAGTAGACGCATAAACTAAGCTCTAAACACAAAATAAAATAACGAACGACATGCGAAAGTGATTTCAATTGCTGCTGGCATTCGATTTGTTTGCGGTTTGTTTGTTTGTTTGATGGTGCGCATGCAGCTAAAACATCAGCAGCATAATTTTAACATAATACATATATGAGTGCATATTTATGTGAACATGTATGTATGTGCGACGCTGTGAATCTTGGTGCGAGCTGTTGTGCGACGCTAAACAGAGACGCCGGCCTCCGTTTTGCAGTTTGCAGCCGGCGCGTCGACGACGCATTTTGGATTTTCGCCGCCATATTACAGAAACATGAGTATGAGAAAAAGAGAACGCATCCGATGAAATCCTCTCCGATTTGATACAACGCTAACAACTGTCAGATATATATCTAGTTCTGTGTGGGACAGTTCGTTAACCCTCGTGCGATCAGCTAGTCCACAGGACTAATGCATTTTGAATGGAGTACGATTTTATATCTCGGTTCTAGGCCAGAGCTGATGAAATCTACACAATTTTGATGATTGAGTTTTGTTCTTTGTTCAAGTACTTGGATTTTTGTGAAGTTACATGCGGAGCCGTTCTATTTTGGAAAACTCGACTCAAAAAAGATGAAAAATCCACAATCGGGCGTATCACGATTTGCGAAATTCACAATATTAGCTGAAGTTTGACTAAGAAATTGACTATTTAATCAAACTCCGCCGATTTCCGATCACAA
>JANTBZ010012886.1:0-14122 GCA_024741255.1 Exechia fusca
CCGATTCGGGTTTTCCAGAGACCATGTGGTTAGCACAGCGCTCCAAAGAGCAACCCTAGGCAACATTTAACATCCTTACTTGGATCATCGTTAGAAGAAAAAATCCGCATATAGACTTTAATTCAGGTGATTTTTTCGTTTTCAACGGTCCATAAAATACAAACGTCTTATCAGATTGGCATAAAATTAGCATGGACCGATCAAGTTAGAGCCTGACTAAAGAATTATCTCAAATCACATCTAGGTCCTTCTATCAGAAAAATTGTGACACAACATTTTGAAACAGCTATTGCCAATATGAATAATTTTAATAGAAACTCTATTCCCGAATTCCATGATGGCCGAATGTTGGGCCTAGACAATAGAAAAAACACCAACTCGATTGCTTCAAACTCTAGCTTTTTTCGTATGGGGTCAACGTTGGTTTTATCGCAAAATAACATAACGGAACACAACTTGAAGTCTTTTTCCTATTGATAAATTATTCTGCCTCTAATTCGTCTCTCTGTCCTATCAAACAAGAGCAGCCACTGCCGGCGACGGAACAACCGGCTGGTCAATCGGTCATGGCGGCGAGTCTGCAGCAGCAGCTGCAGGGCTGTGGCCAGCAGAATATCATTATCGGGACGCCGGCGCTGACTGCAACCAACGCCACATTACGACCAACGCCACCACCGAAGCGCGTGCTGGTCAAACGGCCAGCAGCAGTGCTAGCAGAGCAGATGACGCAGCAAACTTCGAGTCCCGTCGTTGAGTCCACTCCGACCGGCATGCTGGTGGTGATAATGCCGATTGAACAACTGGAGATGTGGCTTCGCTTCGCGCCGCGCCGACCGGGGATAACGCTGGATCCGTATATCAATATAAATACGATCCATCAGGAGTTGTTTCTCGAACAGAATTATCGCTTTTCGGTCCTAGTGACGCCTGGCCAGAAGGTCGCGATAACGACAGCGGGAGCCAGGCAGGTGCCGGTGTCCGTTGAGCAACTGCGCGTGTTGCTGAAGTTGGCACTAGCAAAGCGCCGCGAACTGATGGCCTCCTGCGAACCGACGAAGGACGCGCAGTCATCACTCTACATTTCGAATGCTGCTCATCCGATTCCTGCGCCAGAACAGAGACTGCTGCAGCAGCAGGAGCAGCCTTCGGCAAGCGCCGGCAGTTCGATGTACGAGGTGAATACGAAATTGTCTTCCGATTTATTTCTCCCAGTACTTGATTTGCTGGAGTTTTGTTACATATATAGGCCACAACTGTATTGATATTAGAATCACAAAATATAGATGTAGTTTGTGTGATTCATGGCTTCTTAAATAACGAAGTAATAATGAACATTTAAAACATTTTTATAATTTCTAGAAAATAATGTTTTTTTTAAATAATAGACGTCGTCTTGCATGCTCCGGAACGCCGATCTCCGAGAACATCGATCGGAATCCGCTGAACCAAAGTCTGAAGAAGAACATGATAGACTGCCGTTGCGAACCTTGTATCGCAGGCTGGCCAGTGTTCGAGCACGGATTGCCAACATGCCGACAACTACACAGGATTGACCGTTATTGAGTACCCTAAACTGTAATCGGTAATTTTATCGGAACAAATTCTCATAAAATAGTTTTTTACATTTAAATTCGTTCTTGTCGCATTTCTGAAATAAAATGATGAATTATAAAAGTATATCGAATTAATTAAGTTCGACGTCTTCTACCATTCTCACTTATTAAACCATGCCAAAATAATAAATAATAAAGTATGGACACATGACGTTTTGCGGATATCAAAAATTTCTTGCTGATAAAAACCGTCACAGGCCCCATTGTCAAGAATCCTGACAAACTTATATCTTTTTATTTTGCATCTAGTTTCTACCCTGAAAGGCACTCTTTGATTGCTTCCATCAACTCCGTACTCTTCCCTTAGCAGTGGAAAATTAGTACTCGCTCAGGAAATCTACTACGCCCCCACCTCAGTTCTATCCATAAAATTCGAAATGTACCGATTACCGATGAGCGATATTGCGCGCAAAACAACCGCGCATGCGTTCATTTGAACGCGTTTTCTGACATTTACATAAGTGCAAAGAGTGCCTTGAACGTGAACGTGTTGAATCGCGGATCGCGGCAGCCAATTCCACTTACAAACATCCGCCGCGAAGGACGTCGCCGCCACAGATCATGTTACCGTGGCAGATTGGGCACCCACAACAGATGGGGCCACCGTGGCAGCAAATGGGACCTCATTCCCAGCAGATGGGCGGACCGCCCCGGCAGATGGGGCCGCCGTCGTGTCAGCAAATGGGGCCTCCTCGGCAGATGGGGCCATATCAGCAGATGGGGCCTCCCCGGCAGATGGGACCTCCTCAGCAGAATATGCGACCGTATTTCTGCGCAGTGAGTACATGCATGCATATTATTTATATTTTCTCAGATGTTGTATATAGAAACGACAATTGTTACACTATTTGCACCTTGGCCCAACTAATTGGAGTTGACTGATAAGTGTTCGTGATTTTATGACCCAGAATGATATTTCAACTCATCAAACTCATTATTATGCACCTGCGGCGTCAGCCATACAATCAGCCACAGCTTAACCTGTCGTATGGGCCGTGTATCGTGGCTCCGGCCTTCTTGTACTCGCCGGGAGAACTGCAACGACGGGGGCAGAAACTGAAGCAGCAATCTCAGCAAAAACAGCAGCAAAATCAGCAGAATACTCAGAAGATGCAGCAACAACAGCAGCAATTTCAGCAGAAGCAGCAGCAGCCGAAACCTCTGCAGCAGCAGCAATTTCACCAGAATGTTCAGCAACCTCGACAGAATCAGCAGACACAATCGCAGAAGCAGCATCAGCATGAATCTCAGCAACAGCAAATGCAGAAGCAGCAGCAACCGAAACCTATGCAGCAGCAGCAGCAATTTCACCAGAATGTTCAGCAACCTCAACAGAATCAGCAGACACAGTCACAGATGCAGCATCAGCATGAATCTCAGCAGCAGCAACAGCAAATGCAGAAGCATCAACCTCTGCAGAAGCAGCTGCAACCGAAACCTCTGCAGCAGCAGCAGCAATTTCACCAGAATGTTCAGAAACCTCAACAGAATCAGGAGAAGCAACAGCAAATGAAGAAACAGCAACCTCAGCAGACGAAACTGCAGCAGCTGAAATTGCTGGTTCTGAAACAATTCCAGCAGAATCAGCAGCAACCTAAGAAAAAGCAAAATCAACAGAATCAGCCACCTCAACAGAAGGAGCAGCAGCAGCAGCAACCTCAACAGATGCAGCCAATGCAGCACGAACCTCAGCAGAATCTTCATCAGCCGCATCAGGATCAGCAGCAGCAGCAGGAGCAGCAGCAGCATCGACCTGATTCGCAACCGCTTCTTAATGTGCAGGGACGTCTATATACCGAGTTCGCGCAGCCGCAGCAAAAACAACAGCCGCAGCCGCAGCAGCATCAGAAGGTTCCGGTGGCGGTGACACAGCCGCCCAGCCGTCCGTTCCGGGCGTATTCGTCAAGCGTTGATCCGGCTGCGCTGTACGCAGCGCTATCGCAGTGGGCGAGTCAACAGCAGACGCGGACATCGACGAGCGCCAACCATTTGGCGGCAGTGAAACCAAAAGGCGTAAAACGTACGACAACCACCGCCGCCGTCGCCAGCGCCAAGAAGAGACGTCCAGACGGCCAGCCGCCGCTGTCGACGGCTATCAAACAGGAACCGTTGCCGTCGAACGTTGTCAAACAAGAACCGTTGCCGCCGAACGCTGTCAAAAAAGAACCGCCGTCGGCCGTGCCGACTTGCCGTGGCCAGCAAGAAATCATTATCGGCACAGCGACTGTAACGGTAACGGCAACCACCGACACCAGCAGACGTCCGACACCACCATCGAAGCGCGTGCTTGTCAAACGGCCAGCAGCAGTGCTAGCAGAGCAGCAGACGCAGCAGACGTCGAGTGCCGACGTGAAGTCCTTCTCTCCCAACGGCATGCTGGCCGTAATAATGCCGTTGGAGCAACTGGAGATGTGGCTGCGGTCGGTACCGCACGGACCGCGGATGACGCTTTCCGCGTACGTCAATCAGCATAAGTACCACGAACAGGTGTTTCTCGACCAGAATCGTTTTTCGGTCACGTTGGCGCCTGGCCAGAAGCTGGCGACGACGACCGTGAGAGCCTCGCAGGTGCCGGTGTCCCTGGAGCAACTGCGCGTGTTGATGAGGTTCGAGCCGCCGCCCGGAGTGTTGGCACAGGCGAAGCGCCTCAAGCTGATGGCGTCCAGCGAGCCGAAGAAGGACGCGCAGTCGCCAGACACGACATCGATTGTTGCAAAGATTACTGCGCCAGAACAGCGACTGCAGCAGCAGCAGGAGCAGCCTTCGACGAGCGCCGGCAGTTCGGTGGAGCTGCAACCAGAGCCAGAGCCTGAGGTAATGATTTTTATCCTATTTATTTCACGCAGTACAATCGGTTGGTGTGATTTATAGCCACCTAGAAAATATAGTGAAAATTGAGAACATTTTTTATAATTTCTAGAAAATAATTATATTTTTTTCATAATAGACGTTGTCGTCATGCACGCAATGTAAGCTCCGGAATTCCGATCTCCTAGAACATCGTTCGGAATCCGCTGAACGAGCTGCAATGTCTGATGAAGAAGTAGAACTGAATCGACTGCCGTTGCGATCCGTGTATCGGCGGCTGGCCAGTGTTCGAGCCCGGATTGCCAACAGGCCGACAAATTCAGGATTGGCTGTTATTGAGCAGCCCAAACTGTAATCGGTAGTTTATCGATAGAGATTATTCTCACAAAATAGTATTTTACGGTTGAATTCGTTCGTGTCGCATTTTTGAAATAAAGTGATGAATTATAAAAGTTGCGTTGTTTAGATTAGTTTGAAATCGAGTAATGGGACGGGGCGAATTAGCGCGCCCCTACTTCTATAATTAATCCAACGATTGTGACATTGGCTTTATATACTTTATAATTTTATAACTTAACTTATGAACCTGCGCAGCAATATTTAAAAATGAAACGGAATATCAAAGTTTATTCTTTTTATGATTATTTGTTCATAAGACAGAACGAAACAAAGATATCAAGCTTCCCGGAATACCTTCAATTTTTCGATTTTGCATACTATTCATAACCTTCCTCGAGGCTATAATCCATTGTTTTTCCAAATCATAGATGTTGTTGGCATTCATAACTTGTCGACTTCAATTGTCTCTTTACCAGAGTTAAATACCGCTCCATTGGCCTCCATTGGAGTTATGGACAATTTAAAGAGTGAGCCTCCCTGGGCACAAATGTCATCATATCACCATTATACGACTATATCGCAGAAGACTTATGATAACACAACACTAAATAATTCCAGAGTATCTAGACACCATAAGCTTTCGAAAGAATGATTGGAGCCTTTTCTAGAGGCACACCTTGATATTTATATTTCGGTTCTTTCGAGCTACATGTGATGGACGATATGCTGAAATCAACACACATGTAAATCGCTTGTCAAACAAGAAACAAACAAACAAACATTTGTATGGCTAGACAAAAATCGACATCAGTTTTCGTGGGAGGCTTTCAACCACTACGTCTCTGCTCATCATTTTATACCCTTTATAGCACATTAGGCCTGAAGCTGATTTTTTTCGCATTGTTCTCTCACCGCAAACCCTCTTTAACTGTATAACTGCGATTTCTCTTCACGAGAGCTACCACTTTCGTCGCCTTCCCTGGCACCGCGAAAATACTTTTTCTTCCAGAACCCAATAATTTTCGAGACATTTTATTGATCCACTACTGACTTATTGGCAAAGATCGGTCGAATCGAATGCGAATTGACAATAAATTGTTTGATGACGAATGCAAGGGTTCCACATTTTGATCCCATTGTGATACTATTATATATTTGTTACTTGAATTTTCACATGTTAAAAATCAATTAAGTTCTTACGTTAACTTTTCTGAAAAAATAATCGATTTAATTCAAGTTAGTGTTCAAGCTATATTGGTATAAAGCTATGCGTTTTTTTCAGCCGCACTCCTTAGGTTACATCGTGAGAAAGTTACGCATTACGGATAACAATGAATTGCTTCTAAAATGAATTTGAAATTGCCTTATTTCGACCAGATATAATCATGTTTTTATAAAAGTGCGCATGTGCGCCGCGCCCTCTCCTATTCCTATTCCCTATACAAGTACATAGTAGTTTTTAGTAGTAAATTGATAGAAACATTTATTCATACTCAATTTGTTCGATTTTTTATTCTGTTTTTGTCCGAATTACCATAATATAAATTTGTTCAACATTTTTCCTGCAGTTTCATTGATTCTTACAACTAACGACCCTTTCACATTTTCACAATCCTAAAACCATAATTGAGATACTTATCCAGTTAGTGTTGGCACTTAAGGCACGGCTCGGTTTACAGCTGGTTTGTCATAGACACAAGGGAAAATAAAATACAAAATACACGTATACAAACATATAAAAGTCCTCTGCCCACAACTACACACACGTCTCGTCGTCATCGCCGGCGCCGCCGCCTCCGACCGACGCTCCGCGATGGAATGCTCGCACCGCCGAGTCCATCAATTCGGCCGTTGCCTGCTGGTGCTGATGCTGCACAACTCGCACGTCCACTTTGTCCAGCGGCAATTCTGCAATGCCATCGATCGTTCGGCTCCGCGCTCCATCCGGCTGTTGCTGTTGATCAGACGACATCGACAGCATTTCAACCTCCGTGTCTGCGTCCATATTCGTCTCTCGCACATCGGCGGCGCAGCCGGTCGCCGGTCTCCCATCATCCGCTCCCTCGTCACTCTCCTCATCGCTTCCGCCGCCGCCAGCTTCGGCGCTCCCCGGCATTCGCATCAGCACTATGTCCCCGTCCGAACGACAATTGTTGCCATCGCCGCCGTCGCCGTCAACCAGTCCGCCACGACCGGCCGCCCGCTGCAGCCACCACCGGCGCACCTGCAGATCTAGCCGCCACCGGGCCTCTCCGACGCTGCCGGCGATCCGCGGCACCGCCACCGCCAGCAGCGACATCAGGAACAGCGTCGCATGCAGCCAGCTCATCAGCATCAGCGCCACCAGCAGCTCGCCCATCTGCACGTACGGTAGCACGACCGAGGGCAGCATGCACGCACCGGCCAGGCCGGTCGTTAGCGCCGCCATGGCCGTCGGCCCCGCCATGTGGCGCAGCACTGCCGCTGCGGTCTCCTGCGGGCGATTTGGAGGGGGTGCGTAATATCGCGATTAGATTTTCACCTGTTCATTTGACCTTACTTTCAAGTAATAGCCCTGCATAACAAGTACATGGACTGCATTTTTGAAGGGCTAAGGGCTTCGACAAGACAGTCCATACCTTTATATCCGGCATGACTAAAGGATACAAATCCCTCTGCAGTGTTATATTCAGTTTTCAAATGAAAAATTCAAATCGCAAACTATCGCACACGAAATGTTATGAACATCACAGACAAGAGAGCTTTTTGAATTCAATATGCAAAACTAGCCCACCTACATTTATTGTCAATGAAATTGTCAAACCTACCTGCGATCGTTCGACCGCCATCGCACGCCTCTTGCTCACGCCCGCTCTCCGCGTGCGTATCTCGTCGCGTCGTTGCTCGAACGCCAGCGCATAGTGCAGACTGCAGTCCACGGCCAGCCCAATCGATGTACTGATGGCCAGGCTCTCCAGCACGTTCAGCCGCCAGCCGCCGAGCCGCACCAGTGCGGCCAGCGTGCCGCCAATTGTCATCGCTATCGAGGCACACACCCACAGGCTGACGACGATATCGCCGCGCGTCACCGCCAGCACGACAACGAACGAGACGGCCAGCGACCAGCCGACGCTCTCCGCCGTGTCCGCGTACAGGGCACGCTGCAGATCGAAGAACTGCCAGTCGCTGGTGACCCAGCCGCCGCGCATGTGCGCCGGGGCGCTGCGCAGCTGCTCGTCGAACCAGAGGCGAACCTGTGTAGAGTGACGCGCGGGAGAGTAAAAGGTCAGTGGTTTTATCGATGTTATCGATATGATCTTCCAACATTTGATTGTATGTTTTTCGCAATTTTATTGCGGTTGGAATTGTTTGAAGAATTATTGTTTTCTTCAAGTGTTTTAACCCTCAAGTGATCAGCAAGTCGTCTGAGTGCTGCAGGTGATAGAGTGCTTGCCTCACGAGCGCGAGGTCCCGGGTTCAAATCTCGGGAGTGAGTAAAAGTTTTTGGGTTTTTCTCCACACGATGATCCACAGGAAGGATGTGAAACGTTGAGCGATGTGCTAACCACATGTCATCTTTCAAACCCGGTTACGAAGCCCTGCTACTCTTCAAAAACAAGACCTTCGGGTTGTAGCACCTAACATGATGATGATATTTCGTTTTCGATTCGTTTTCGTTGTAATAAAAAACGTGGATGGTCAGCTATAAGTTGGTCGCTTAAGGGTTAATATCTTGAAATTTCATATTACGATTCAGAGATGGATCAATTACACTATGAGCTAGACTGATAGTCTCCGCAAACGACCTAAGTTTGAAATAGGAACATATTTTGTATTATGGGTAGTTATTGGTAGATTCCCATTTTCCATGCAGTAAATATCAATACAAAAGGTGGACAAAAATTGGTTTTAGTTCATGGTGAAATACAAGGTGCGGTGCATAATTCTTACCCATATTTTAAAACGCAATAACTTTCTCAAAATCTATTCAATTTTGATTCGGTTTCCATATTAGTGAAGTGGAAGGATGTAGGGTTAGATGGAGCTAGTTTTGCCTAACAAGTTTGACGAGCTCCCACGTATGTAATTTTGAATCAATTTCGAAATGGTTAAATTCAATCGATAGACCATTTATCGGGATATATTTCTAAACATTGTATAAACATATTTTAAAGATGATTTGTTAATAAAAGTCTTAAAGAGCCCCCCATGTATTCGTTAGAGATAAACCTATCTCGAGATTGTTCATGTAGAAGGAGATTCGTATTGCCAGGTAAATTCCGCCTCGAAGCCAATCATTCGATTTTTTCTATTTCAATCGTTTGTGATTCCTAGCGCATTTATGAGAGATGATTTGAAATAGTAAACACAGCAATAACACATATATGCCTATAACAATCGTATTCAAGGCCCTACGGGAACAAAAGCTACATTGGTAGGAGAAATCCTTTGAAATGCACACAATATCCAAAATTCTGACTAATATCTTAATTTTGAAGGCCTGAAATGGTACTTTACCCTACGTTTTTGTACATAACAACGGAAAAATTATATCCGGAAAGTCTGTGTCGTTTGGTAGTTGGACACATTTTTTAGATGAAATTATTTTAGAATCATCAAATTGTTCTATTGGAGGACGATACTATGAATTTTGAGATCTTCCAACTTTTCGATGTCCTTCATATAGAACGATTTCTTTTTTGCCTCAAATATCAACTTCATCGGTACTAGGTCTTTTTCCAGGGATAATATTTTTGAGGTCTGAACACATAAAATAGTCGATAAGAGCCATATCCGGATAATACCGTGAATAAGATGGCAATTCATAGCTCTTTACATTGATTTTTGCCATCGTTCCCAGCGTTGAGTCGTTTGGAAGATGTATTTTGAATATTCATGAATAATTTCATCTAAAATTGTGTCCTTCTACCAAACGACTTTCCGGACTGCCTGTTATATTGTTTGCCAGTTATGAGCAGTTGTAGATTGAATGCTTGCTATGATATTATCGAAATATAGCATTTTTTTACTGGCTACAACATTCATACTTTGCCTCTAATTTCTTGAATATGAATATGGTCCGTATGAGAGAAATGTTGAAATTTTTTTTCCTCAAATACACATGATTAAAAACGCTGTTCTGTCCTCCTCTCACCCCCCCTCCCGCCGCCTCACCTGATCGTGCAGCGCGCGCACCTCCTCGTACGACGCGCCCACCGGCTGCGCCGCGTCCACATCGACGACGAACGCCCGCATCGCCGGCGTCGGCCGGGCCGACCGGTGCCGCAGCCCCGAGTGCGGTCCGTACACGCTCTCGTTCAGCAGCATGCGGCCGAACAGCGGCCCGCCGTCCGAGTGCCGGCGCAGCGAGAGCGGCGTGCGCAGCAGCGAGCGCACGTAATCGGGCAGACAGCGCCGAAAGACGGCCGGCTCGAAGGGGAACGGCGAGACGGCGCAGCAGGGCTGCAGGTCGGCCTGCGTCATTGGCTCGCGGCAGCGACGCTGCATGTGCCGGACGAACGGCTCGATGAAGCAGCTGCTGGACAGTGCGTCCGCCTCGGTGGCGCGATGGAAGAACGGCTGCTGGCGCAGGTGCGTGCAGAACTGCTGCAGCCAGAGCTGGGTGTCGCGCGCGTACGCATCGAAATCGGTGTCCAGGCGCAGAGTGCCGCGGGCGTACGGATCGAACGGGCTGCCGTCGTCCTGCGGAATGACGCCCCAGACGAAGAGGAGCGGGTACAGGGGCACGGAGGCGGAGGCGGCTGCCGCGTGTTCGCCGCCGCCGCTGCCGCCGTGTTGCTCGTCGGCACCGGCACCGGTGTGCTCGAACTCGAAGCGCGGCCCAAACTCGCGCTGGTACACCTCGAACGGGTGATGGCCGCGGAACATGCGAACGTACTGGCTGGTCGAGAGCCGGAAGCCCGGCTGCCCGAAGACGGTGTACAGGCTGGCAGCGGCGAGCAGCACAAAGGCGGTGATCCAGATCGCGGGACGCCAGCCAACCGTCACGATGGCGGCGATGCGGTCGACGAGGCGCCTTTGGTGGCGGCCGTACCAAGCACCGGCCGATCGGAAGAGCGGCCAGTCGATGTTGACCGTCAGCCTGTCCTCGTTATTGCAGATGTAGGCAACGGAGGCCGGGATCCAGGTCATCATGATGACGAAGTTGCAGACGACGGTGATGCCGGCAAAGATGGCGAAGCATTTGATGGTTGTGATGGCATTGCCGGCGGACGCGAAGAAGGCGAAGGCGGTGGTGAACGAGGTGATGCCGATGGCGCCGAAGGCGTGCCGCAGTGTGTTCTGGGTGAGGAGGGTGCGATCGGCGTCGGTGCGGAGTTTGGTCCGGCGTTCCGCACGGAATGTGCTGATGTAGATGAAGACGTCGTCGGCGCCGATGCCTTGGAGAGAAGAGAGAAAGGCGATTAGTATTCGTCGGACATTCGAACCAATGATGCGATTGTATAAGTTCCTTTTTAACAGAAAAAATATAATCTCCCTACAAAAAATCCAGCCGTGCTGACCTGGAAGGACATTACGAACGAATATCATCCAACTCACCAATATTCACCACCACCGCCAGCAGGTTCATGAACGGAAAGAACTCAATGCCCAGCACCCAACGGTACACGATGTACGCCAATTCCAGCGAGAACAGGATCGCCAGCAGCGTGCAAAGTGTCATCAGCGCCGAATGCGTGTACAACCATAGGCATAGCACGATCATCACGCCGCCCAGCACAATGTACCAGCTGTCCTGCAGCAGCAGTCGATCGAACAGCGCATCCTGCACCCCCAGATCCATGGCGACCACCGATACCAGCGGATCGGAGAGATCTCTGTGTGGAGCCAAAAAGCACAGCAGACCGTTTGACAATAAACGAATTGGTATGGCACTGGCGAGGCATCGTATCAAACACACTCACACCCGCTGCAGCTCCTCGTACAGCTCCAGCGCACTGTAGCTCTTCGCCAGCGGCAGGAACATCATCGCCGCCGACACATCCGGCGGCGCCGTCTCGTTCATCTCGCTGCCGAACGCGCCCATGTTGATCAGCCAGTACAGCACGTTGTACACCGCATTGTTGTGCGTGCACTCATCGGGCGCCTCGCACTTGCGATCCCAGCAGTCCGGTCGCACCAGCGACTCCCAGTAGAAGGGCAGGCAGCGCTGCAGCAGCGCGCGCGCCGCCTCGACGTGCTCCTCGCGCAGATCGGCGCACGAGGGCAGCTCGCTGATCAGCGCCACGTAGCCGGGCAGCGACCAGCGCTCGCAGCAGCGCGTGTGATGCGGCGCCTCCGGCGTCGGGTGGCGCTCGCAGCGCTGCTCGTAGGAGGGCAGCTGGGTGACGATCCGCTCCAGCCGGCACATCGACTGCAGGGCGTCCAACTGGAAGAGCGATGCAGTGGCGTTTGGTGAGGCGGCGTTGCGCCGGAAACCGATGCGAGCGTGCATATGTGCTAGAGGAGTCGGCGGAGCGGACAGACAGGTTGGTTTATATGAAGACAAAACAAATGAACGTAAAAAGCCCAGTTGTACACCGATCGTCAATCAAACTTTATGTTTAATTTACATACCATGATCTCTAAAATATTCAGACACACATACAACATTTGTTTGATGAATGACCATCATTAATCATTACGCATTACATTATTGTATAATCAAAATATTATTTAAGAAAAGTCTCTTCATTAGCTATGCTAACCTTGACAATTCTCAGTCCCATTTCTGCTAGTATATTTAATTTCTGAGCAGTGCAGTGTTGGGCTGAGTAAAAAAAAAGACTAACTCAAATTTTAAAATCTCTGAACTTTGTTCTGGAAAGGGCCTTGCGAAAATGGATGAAAAAGTTAATTTAACAATATTATTGCCCTAAAACCACACTATCATATAAAACACTCACAATTCATGTTGAAAAGTAAGGCTCCACCATTAGATGCGGATGAGACTTTACTCAACGATCTTTTCGTAGAAATAGAATTGTGGTTTCCTAACAAAACTGCATCATTACAATTTGTGTGTATTTTTTCGTTTAGTTCAATATATTTTGTTGGAACTAGTTTTTGGAAACGCTATCTTGAAACCGCTACTCAATTAGCGCCATAGCGAAATAGTATGCAATTTATCGTGCATTTTTCTAGTATCTCCAAATTTTATGATTGCGTGAAACATTGTCAGGTAAGTTTATTGAAATATTGTCAACATGACGTTTATTGACAAAAATGTTATTAACTTAATTATTATTAACTGGTTCAAGTGCTTAGAGCAAACGTTTTTCATAACCATAGAGTATCGTATCGTCACCTCGCCGCCTGGACCACTCTGGACTTATTGTTGTGGGATTTTTGGGAAGTCACTTATGCACCAGTGAGCCTTATATCATGGACGAGCTCAAGGCAAAAATTCGTGCATATGATTGTTAATTTATTCAAAAATATATCCAAATAAATTGTATATGTATGTCCAAATTAAATTAAAATATTTTGTTTATAAAAATCGTTTGATTGGTTCAAAATGTATTCGATGCGTTCTCATAGCTCCATCAAAGCATGTTCAAATTTATGAGCTTGGGTAGTATACGACCACCCCAACGTGTGTTTTACGAAAAGTGTACAATTGGAAGGGCATCTACTAACCGTTCATTTATACATAAACACTTTGATTTGACAAAATGTGGGGAGATAAATTAGATATCTAGAATAATTTTAGATTTTAAAAATAGGTTCGTAAATTTCACCTGAACGTGTGTTTTACCGAACGTGTGTTTTACATATATTAAAAACTAAAACTGTTTTTCTATACACGGTGTATGGTGTACGTTCGAAGTCCCCCCTTATTTCCTTCAATAATCAAGATATTCTGAAAATTGATATTATGTGTCTTTCATCAAAATCTTTCTATGAATATAGACTCAGATCGTCTATGGCCTCACATACAAAAGTCAAAAGTTACAGCAAGATATGTGATTTTTGGTGTTTTCCTTACGATAATTCATCTCCAATCAATGCGTTGGGAATAACATACGAACAATGATAAAGAAATATCGAATGATTGACTTCGAAGCGGAATTTACTGGTGGATTTGAATATTATTGTATTTCAACGATAGTATGACATTCCATCGAGTAATCGAGGTAATTCCTCAACAGGTACATGTGGGGCAATTTTTGCAGGGCTTTACCATATTTTACCCATACAACTTTTTTAACAAAAGATCATTTAAATATGTTGTTGAACAGCCTAGAAGATAGTGTGAATACTGTTATCCGGGTTAAGCCTTACTTAGACATCCATCTGTAGTGCTAGTACGATTTTTAGTATGAAGAATTGTCATATCAAACTGGCGCACACGCGGATCCAGATTATAAAGGCCATGTTAT
>JANTBZ010012996.1:0-14114 GCA_024741255.1 Exechia fusca
AATTTGAGGTGTCGCACGGGGATTCGAACCACCAATGTGTGATTCCAAAACCCGACTACGCTACCCACTCTACCATCGCGTCGTCCTGTAAACGCCAGTAATTTTATAATCCATATGATCGTTACACTCTTCAATGCGATCGAAAGATGATAAACAAATATCAGCGAATTGTATTGGTCTAAAAAAATAAAATAATTGGTCTATCTATACACGAAGAGTTGAAACTGTTTCTTAACACAATAATATCAAACTCTATGCGTTATTTCTTTTGGAACCAGTTGGACTGGCTCGCTCTTGCGAGTTATAGCACGTTATCAACATATTTGTATAGAAACCATGATGCTGTTTTTTAGATCCTGGTCACAGCCGACATATTCAACGACTTTCTATGTTTGATTCATATCCATGAATGCTTGAATGTTTTACGCCCGTCCTTGTATACTGTCCAAACAAACTTGATGACCCGTTTGTTCGTATTGCATACGATTGGTATGCTGTATTTCTGGAATCATTGGATCTAATGAACAAACACCAATAACACTCTTGAACGGCAAGCTGAACTGCACACGCATAATACAATTTAATCGCGATTGTTCAGAATTAGTTCGACTCCGACAGTTAGCTTTTGATGATCCGCCAAGCGTGCACTGTTGGCATTCCTCGTCATCGCAGCGAATTCGGATGTGGTGGCGCGTAGTCGAACCGAAAGTCAAAATGCTCCCGTGGTAAACACGGCGCGAATGGATAGGGATCCTTTCAATGTGTGTTTGCCCATACACACACACACACATAGTACAATACCAACGTATTTTTGCGCCACAACGCCTGGAACATACAGCACACACAAACATATTTTGCCCTATTCAAATATCCCGTGTGCACACAATTCGCACGCCAGCGCCAACGTCGACCGACCCCGTCCCCGTCAACACATTGCGCACAGCACAGCACAGCGAACCGCGCGTCCAGCACGGAGTGCTTTCGCGTTCGGTCGGCTCGCTCGACCGACGACCAGTGTGCAGCAAATAGAACTTTTACTCCACACTTATACTGTATATGCTCTCTGAAAATACGGTTGGGCAAACACAAACACGTCCAGCATGTGCGTTCAGCTCGCACATGCTAGCAGAAAAGCACACAAACACGGACACAGAGTAAAAGCAAAACGACATACGGCGTTTCACATTGGTTATTATATCCCGGAACTGCACGTATTGAATGTAACATTTAAATATAGAGATATGGGTTAAAATCATGGATTCGCGCTCATGAACAAAATCAAGATTTATCATTTTCGAAATGTTTATAATTATAGCATAATTTGTAGGAGAGATAATTTATCATCTACTTTTTGTTGTTTTTGATGTTTTGCTGCTGCCATAAATTTTTGTTTTAAATATATTATTTGTTTGTGTAGCAACAAGTAGAAAAATAATTATCACATCTGTAGTGAAATGTAATGTCCAACACTAATTTCTATTTTAGTTATTTCGAACTGAAAATTCACATGTCATGAAAATACTGGTTGTATTGTATTTCACGCTGGGCAGACTTGTTCAGTATTTGAAATACTCAAGTACTCAAATACTCAAAATACTTTCTTCTGTATTTTGTATTTTACTCAAAATCCTTTTTTTCAGTATTTTATTACTTTTACTCAAAATACTTTTCCAAAAATGTATTTTTTAATTTGTATTTCAAGACCTTTTTTACTCAAAATACTTTTATTTTCCATTTTGAATGATCGACGAAATAACTGGTACACTTGAAATCATTGTGGATTTCCAACCAATGATTTTTGTACATTTTTAGTAATGAGGTTTTGTGCGCCATTTCATTACCGTTTATTTGAGAATACTTTTATCGTTCTAAGTTCTAAGTCACTCCTTTGACAAGTTAAGGCTTTAACCGAAGACCAAACACCGATTTTTTGTATGAAGAGGAATGTTTTATTTCACTTTTCATTTGTGTTTCGGCCTTCTCAATACAATACGTTTTCCATGAAATCATGAATTCATGAACGTAGAGACTTTTATCAGCTACAAGCAAAGAACAAAGATCAATTTGATGATGTAGCACAGTATTACATTTGTTGTGTTTCGTCCATCATGCTATCATGAAGTCATGAAGGTTGAGACTTCTATCTCCTACAAGCACAAAAAGATAAATGCTAAGGTGCGCAGCACAATATTATATTTCACGTCTTTCGCCCGGCATGAAATCATGAAGTCAGCGGAGTATGATTTGAAATCGCAATAGTTAAATAGCGAGAAGAAAATAAAGAATAAAAATAGATAAGAACATGGTTCAAACATATTTCAAAATTTCTTACACATAAACTAATAGTCCAGCTCCAACCTAATATTCCAGTTCCGATTCGTCGTCTTTGCTGTTTTGCATATGCGCCGACGATGCCAACCTCTCAGCACAACGTTGTGTATCGCCGCACACATTTCCGAACGACGAACGCCGCACGTGGCCGCGACACGTGATCCGACCGTCCGGGCAGCAGCACGTTGCCGGTTCGCGCAAGCCAGCCAGAGGGTTGTCGAGACGATGTAACTAACACACACACTGCGAGAGAGGCAACGCTCGTTCGCCCGAGCATCGCGAGCCGAGCACGAGCTAATAAAAGCGCTCGCCTTGCCGGGAGCAGGACACAGAATCCGTTTGCATCGCAGCCGAGTAACAACTCGCCAACCCCCAGTTCAGTTCCGCGTACCGAAAAATGTGCTAGTGAAATACCGTTTGGATATATCAGCATAACCGCAGTGAAAGAGTTCAGTGAATATCTATACCCAATTAAATTTGTGTGTGTAGTCAGTGCAAATCTACGGTACGAATACTAATGGAAATAATGAGCAGTTATTGATTGATAAATATTATATAACCGATGACATTTGTTATCAACTGAAAGTGGAAAGCATCACGTAACATGCAAACTTCTCTCAATCCATATTGGATATCAATATGGTGATTGAGTTCTACATGTCGGTTGGTTTTTGAATTATTTTCAGTGAGAACAGTGCTAATCGACGGTTTGAAATAGGAAGAGGAAGATAAGGGCTAAAAATTATATATTTGTAAATCGCTAAAATTTGAATGCTCTACATGACATACATACTATCCATATTGGTGCGTGTGATATGAAATTTAATTGAACGTTAGTTGTGTCGTCTGTATAAGAACTATTTGCGCATCACAAACGTTGATTAATTAATTGCGCTTTGTGTTATGTCTTCTATACACAGAAATAATTAAATTGTGCAGTGTACATATGGAAAGTTAAGTGCAGCACATCGCTATTTCTCAACACCATATGCCTTCATTATAATCTCTGCAGTGCAAAGTTCTGGTATATACCTACGATTTGAATAAATGCGCATCAGACTGTTGCTGATATCTCCCCGTGTGCTTGCGAGCGTGATAGACTTGTCGTCGTGGTCGTGATAATATGTCGAACGCAGAACTCACGTGCATGTGCAGGCATTGTGTGCATTACGACCGTCTGCGGAATGTTCTTGAAACATCGGCGACTGGCACAACTTTCTGCGCATCTCATCTTCTCACAGATACAATAATCACGTGTACCTGTGTGCCACATCTCGCCCCTCTGAGGAATTATTATATACACTGCATATCGCAGGTATATTACTATATTGAATGGGTATCGACTGCTGTGAATGACGTGCGTCGTTGCCAATGGTTGAGTGTGTGTGGGTCGCGATTTGTGTTGAGCACGCAGCACGCTCAACTTCTCCCCATCTAGTCACATGTTCACAAGCAATCACGCGATTCTCAGACGCAGTATATTCAATCTCAATCCTCGTGTGTGTGTGTCGCCAATGACGTGCGCACTTCACAATATTTTGTTCTGCTCTCGCAATGAAACCATAGATCCGTACAAATTTTCCAACTCTCTAAAACGCGCATATGCGCACCCTTCGTTCACGCAGTTCTCCCGATAAGCAAAAAACACACACGATGAAACAACTAACGCACATCGCATTGCTAGAGGGAATGGTGCCCGCATCGCCCTCCAACCATCCGAAATTGTCGGAGAAATACATCGTCGACGAGGATGCGGCAATGGGTATGATACAATCAATTTAAATTTAAAGACTCTCAATTAATTGCTTCCTTATGGCTTCCCTTACTCACAGTCATCCTCGGCGAAATCTACGACAAAGTCTCCTGCGAGGACCAAACCCTCCGCACCTTCCGGCGCTCGCTCAGCTTCGGCCTGTACATCAAGCGCACCCTCATCCCGCTGCTCATGTCCACCAAGCGCGAGCCCGTCATCGAGCTCACCATGCGCCTGCTCGCGAATCTCACGCTGCCCGTCGAGTGCCTGTACACCGTCGACATCATGTCGCGCACCGAAGCCGGCCGCAAGAACATCTCCGAGATCTGCAACATGCTGACGACGGCCAAGCGAAGCTTCGCCAACATTCAGGCGATGCGCGCCCTGTTCGACTATCTGCGGAATATTCTGGAGAAGGACGCGCGCATTTCGACCGCCAACTGCCTGAACATCAACAACTGTCTGATTGTTCTGCGCAATATTCTGCACGTGCCGGACTCCCCGCATTCGGTGGACCGACTGCCCGTTCAGTATGCGGTGACGGTGCCGTCGGCGATGGCGGCCGTGGTGGCGGCAGTGGCGGCGGCGGAGGGGCGGAAGTCGGCCGACCTGAAGGATGGCGAGACGAGCAGCACGCACAGCAGCGGCAGCGGCGGCAGCCACAGCCGCCACAGTTCGGCGGGCAATGGGCCGGCAACGCAGAACCAGATTCTGTACAATATGTTTGCGCTGAACTTTGACAAGCTGCTGATCCATCTGATGTCGTGCCCGCAGCGCGACAGCTTCTCGGTGGCGATGGTGCAGCTGATTGCCCTCATGTACAAAGACCAGCACATCAGTGCACTGCAGTCGCTGCTGTGCAGCTGGTTCGATGCTTCGATGTCCGACAGCTCGGAGGATTTCGAGAGCAACACGACGCCGCAGAAGCCCAGTGGCAGTGGGAATTCGAGCCCGATGCTGACGTCCGACTCGTCGGATTCGCAGCAGCAGCAGCTGATGCAGTTGCAGATGCAGCGGCAGCCGGATCGACGGCAGCAGGCGTCGGCGTCGGACTCGTCGTCCGGTTCGGACAATGGTGGTGAGCAGAAGCAAAGCGCACAGAAGAAGCAGCTGCCTACCATTGGAGAGAATAACGCGAATGATGGCAAGCCAGCGGCAGAGCGAGAGATCCGGGTGCACCAGGCGCTGAAGCGCGACGACTCGGGCGTCATTGACTACATCGATCCGGGATCGCGCAAGAGTTCGGTGTCCTCGAACACGGGCAGCGGCAGCGGGCTGAGTCACAGCGGGGGCAGCAGCAGTGGGTTCGGTGGAAGTGGCGGAACTACCAATAGCAGTTCCAGCGGAATGCTGACCAATGGCTCCTCGCAGATGGGCAGCGCCGACCAGCGCAAGCGCTCCATCTTCTCGGAGATGTCCGACTGTGGCTACGGCACACAGGTGGAGAGCTCTGGCCGGCCGGAGATTGTGCTGACGACGTCGAGCAACGAGGACGAGCTTTCGAGTGAGATGATGCCGCCGCACCAGAAGCCGCCGGCGACCAATCAGAAGCAGCGCTACAATGCGGTGAACAATCCGCGGTCGGTGATTGCTCGGAATGACAAGCAGACGTGGCGGCGCAAGAAGCTGGTGAAGCGCAGCAAGACCAGTTTGTGCGTGTGAAACTGACAGGAGGAGGATGAGAGGCAGAGCAGCTGTGGTAACACGATTTTGACCGTTATTTTTTCGTTTGTCTTCTCCTGGGCCATAATTCGTTTGACTCGCAGTTTGACGATGAATCGGGTGCTGCATTCGGGGCCGACGGACGCGACGGTGGCGAATATCATGAAGGAGTTTACGGTGGATTTCCTGCTGAAGTGCTATGGGTTTTTGGTGAAGGGACTGCACGGGCAGTTGCTGTTGACGAGGGAGCCGGTAAGTGGGCACATATCTCCGAGCTGGAGTAGCCACTTCAATGACAATCGTCGATCGCATCTTCCCAACCAGGCCTCCGACATCGATACGTCGCATTTCTTCTGGCTGATCACTTACTTCCTGAAGCTGACCGCTCAGATCGAGCTGGAGCTGGAGAACGTGAAGCATGTGCTGTCGCTGGGCATCATCAGCTTCCTGACGTACGAGGGAGTGAGTCTGAGCGAGGAGCTGATGCTGTTGCTGGAGCTGGACGACGTGGACACAAAGTCGTGTGTGCGTCGCTTGCATTTGGTGAGTCTCAATGGACTTTTATCTCTATAACTTGAAATGCAATAACTAAATTGGTTTTCCCATCGGTTTGAAGGTCGTCACTGCTATCAAGGAGTACTTGCAGACGTTGGACGGATTCAAGCGGATTGGGTTGCTGAGTGTGGTGAGTTCCAAGTTCGAAAAATAATATCTAGAAAGTTCGTTGCTCACATTCATGCCAACGTGTTTCAATCAAACATTATTTGTGTACATCGCAACATAATGAGCCTTTTGTGGGGTTTCACTTTCATTGATTGTTTGCATTGGTGTCGAGTTGGATGAAGTTTTTCGGTTGCCAAAATAGCTAACCAGTTCGTAATACGTTGTTTGGTTCGGTGGGAAGTGGGAACGACTTTGTCGCTTGTAAAAATAAACGGCCTATTCCTAATTCGAATTCAACGGCGTTTTCTTTTAAATATTGTTTGCTTTGGCGGTACTTGTACATATAAATAAACCGCCCGATCCTGATTTGAAACCAAGAAGTTGTTTTTAACTCATTCATTAATTCTTCCATTCATTCAGGAGGACAAAACCCACTTGCACCAACTGACGCTGCAAATCAGCGACCTGACCGGACTTCAGTGTTTGTTCGTCATGCTGCTGCGCAACTACGATGCCAAGATACACAACAAGCAGTATTTGCAGGACATCATTGTGACCAACCACGTGCTGTTGGAGCTGCTCGATGAGGCATCGAAATATGATGATTATCGCGGCTCGGTGATGATGAAGGATCACATTGAACAGTGAGTGGCAGTTGATGATAATGGAATGCTAACTGAATATGTTGTATGTTTGTATGTTTGTCATAAATTAATAATTAATAATTATTATTATAAATTATTCCTCTAGGTGTTGGTTATGCTTCACTAAACGAATACTATGGTTAAACGGTGTCCTTTTGGGTTTGTGTGTTCATATATTCCTATAAATAAATGTAGTTAAATGTATATTACTAGTAGATTTGTCTCATTACTCGAACACCATCATTTCAAATTCCCAACCACCCTTACAACTCGCCCGCTCCCACCCCCACCCAAAGATTCGCCACCATCGAGGTGATGCAACAGTACGGCCTGCTGCTCAACGAGTACCAGGAGAACGGCGAGTACGTCAACGACTGCATCTTCACGATGATGCATCACATCGGCGGCGACATCGGCCAAGTCTCGCTGCTCTTTCAGCCCAACATCCTGAAGACGTTCTCGCGCATCTTCGAGACCGAGTACGACCTGTGCGACGACTGGTCCGACCTGATCGAGTACATCATCCACAAGTTCCTCAACACGCCGCAGAAGAGCGCCGCCCGGGCGATGCCGTGCTTCCAGGTGGCGGCCGGCGGCAGCGGCCAGCATCGGGCCTCCTCTGGCAGCCTCGATCCGACGAATCCGGCCACCGAATCGGTAGTCGTGGCAGCCGTGGCCGCCGCAGCGGCCGCCGCGATGTCGCCGCGCCGTCAGCAGCATCCGTCGCTGGCGCATCGGCCGCCGGCGGCCAGCATGAGACTGATCCGAAGGTAACGAAACTTTGCCCAGCCCACCCCATGTGAATGTCCAATCATTGTTTCCGTGTGTGTGCGCTTGTGATGCGTGTTTGTTCTGCTCGTCTAGCAACGTCTGGACCAAAGAGGAGATCGAGTCGTTGTACTGGTACTACGTGCAGAGCCGCCGCGACGACGACCAGATCGGCGTGATCACGCGGCTGTACGAGGACAACGATGCGCGGGCGAAGACGCGCATCGCTGTGATTGAGCAGCTGCTGCTGCAGGACATCATCACGCTGGCGGAGTATGATGATCATATGGCGGCGGAGGATGTGGAGGCGAGCATCAGCAGCAATGGTAAGAGCGGCAGCCACTCGGCGAGAGTTTCGCCAAAACTGGCGGCCGGCGGCGGCGGCGGCGGCGACCATGCGCTGCATTCGCCCACCAACACATCGGGAGTGGGCTCCCGAGAGACGCCGCAGCAGGTGGCCACCAGCGACGAGACGAACGCCGCTTCGGATCAGTCGGGCGAGGATTCGGGCAATGATAACGAGGTGCCGTGTGCGGCCGAATTGGTGACGGATGATATTCAGGTGCTGAAGCAGCGGATCATCAGCGATAACAAGGGCAAGTCGCTGCTGTGGGTGCAGAAGACGCTGATCGATTGCTGCTATGTGAAGCTGACGCTGCAGCGGCTGCAGCGCGGCGTGGAGACGAAGGTCAGCTGGACGGAGCTGAGCGGTTCGATGGAGCCGATTCCGCTGCACTATTCGCGTGAGTTGGGAGGAGGAGTTACTATAGTTTCATTAAATATCTGTATAAATTAGGAAGTTATGTCTTATTGCTGACAAATATGAGAAGATCGTTGTTTAGATCAACTGTCTAATTTGAATTATCTCATTATTCCAGTCAAACGCCAGGCCATTCCGATGGTACCGTGGAACAGTGAGCAAACGGTCGTTCACATGTATCCGCCGTTTATGCTGCTGCTGCACAAGCTCGGCTTCCAGTTGCCCGCCGATTCGGGCAAGGCGTTCGTTCGCATTCCGGCCTGCTGGACGGCCGACATTCTGTTCAATGTGGCAAAGAAGCTGGGACCGGTGCAGCAATGTAAGACAATTGCACTCTATTGAAAATTTCCAAGGTATTAATGAGCTGATGTTTCTGTTGCCTGCATTAGCTATGATGCGATTCGATTTGGACGAGCTGCACGATGCGCAGAAAATTGAGATGGTGCAGGTTAAGCAAAGCCCGAATCTTAAGGATAAGACATACGGAATGCATCGTCGCCGATCGTTGATCAGGTAATTAATTATTTCATCACATCATTGCATGCACAAGAAGCATATCTCATTCGATTGAATCACGAATCACCGACTTCATGATCGACTGGTACAAATCGATTCCGAAGCATGAGTTCACTGCATTACAGAATGGGCATAGTATAAAATAGTGCATATATGCCGAACGTTCTCATCGATCGAGCGACACGCGTTTTTGCATAACAGCCAAACCGGCGTCAGTCAGACTCTCAGTCACTCGACGACCGACGGCAACAAGCTGCTGAAGAGTGCTCAGTGCTCAGCATGCGCATGGTTAGATAATAATGGTTAGTCATGTTCAGCGTCACAGACACAACATAAGCCGCTCACTCCTGAATGTGTGTCACTCAGACACACGCAACATATAGCACCCTATTTACCTGTTTGACCACACCGCGCATGCGCGGCTAGGCCAGCACGTCGTCACAACTGCGACACTTGGGCACACATACATGACGAACACGCAGCATAAAAAACATCAAACTTGTCACTGTGGTATTTCAGTACACTTTGTGTGCATGTGCGTGCGTGTGTTTCTTTTATGCTGTGCTGCACGTCATTTATCCGGCCAATAAGGAAGTGATCGGACGTCGTCTCGCACGGTCGTCGACGGGTTGACAAGCGCACGCACACGTACGCGCTCACAGACTGAGCATATATCTACACGCATAATAGCCATGAAATCGTAATCTAATTTATTAAACTGCGCACACTGCGCAATTAACTTATATAAACACTCAGAGCGCATAGAGCCGTACAGAATCGGTTAAACAGCGATTTGTCACCGCGTGCAGCGGACAAAAAAGTGCGTGCGTGTCTCGCGTAATGTGTCGCCGTGCATGTGGCGGCAAAAAACATTCGCACTCGCGCTCACGCATGCACGCTCACCTCACCTCACCTCACCACCATCGTCATCACATATCGCATATCGTATGTTTATGCTATGCTCTCGTAGTATGTTGGCCTCTATGTAGGCCCTATCTGTCTATCTGTCTCAATGTTTTGCGCATGGCGCTCGCTAACACGCTCGTTCGCTCGGCATCCATCCAATATGCTGCGCAGATACACTCCCAAGCCGCTGACGGACTACGCGTCCAACTGGCCGGACGTGCCAGCACAAGAGTCGCTGGATCGCTGGAACCACTCGCAAGTGGCCGCCGAACTGGATGACTCTACAGTCACTCCAGCAGCCGCTGTGGCCGCCACACTGGCGGCAGTCGAACTATCGACGCAGACGTAAGTGTGCATGCACTTTCAGTTGGGGGCAGAGTTTGTGGGTTTGGGTGTCAAGTTGGTTTGTACGTTCGTACTATGTATGTGTTTGGGTAGTAGTTTGGAATGGTTTAGTGGGTTTGGTTTTGGCCTGAGCTGTAGCATATCTTTATGTTTTATCCATAAATCACACGCGCCAGAACTTAGAAGAAATACGCGCAAAACACAAAACACAACACATGTGTGCTTGTAATTGGCACTCTCAGTAGTCGGACGTTAGTGCATGTGTGTAACGGCAATGGCGGGGTAAATTGATAATTTATTTAATACAGAAATTATCACTAGGCACACATAATTATGGCCGTCAAGTAATAAGTACGCTCCTTATGTTTAATGAATAGCACGACTCGCATGCATTCACGCATATAGTGCACCTGTAACATGTAATAAGAACGCGGTATGATCGGACGTGTGAGTAGCATGATGCTTGGTATACTCGCACGAATGGCTGCACATATGGTATATTTTATATCGGTTGATTTAACTCTTTTGACCCGATCAGTTCCATGCTAGATCACGATTACTCTAGTATTAAAGAATGCATCGAAAATTACATGTACTCGTTCTGCACTTAATTCAGAACATGACAGCATTTTGTTTCGAAAAATGTTGGTGATTCGCCTGTGAAGAGTCGTCGAAACATATGCATCATCAGCTTAGCACTCGGCTACCACTCTTCGGCTAATAGCAAACTAACAGAGTGATCTAATGAGCCGACAAAGCGTCTTAGAAATGTGTCGCTCTGTACGACCGGTGTGACACTTACGAAGCGTGTGACCACTGCGACGGTAACCGACGGTGCACATATTATGTGTGTGTATGTTAAGTGTGTAGTATGTGTGAGATATAAATATGCACATTAAATGTTGACTGCGCATGCGCATGTGCGCATTACTCGCATGGCGCAGAGATGGATGCAGTGCAGAAATTAAGACATACGCCCGAGAACGCCTCACCCTCTGGCGCTCTGACGCGGAGACATCTACTAGACAGGCAGCAATCTTAGCGCAACGATCTCTGCTATCTGTGCCGGAGCGGCGAGTGGTGTCTTAATTTCTGGTTATAATGCTGGACACTTGGCTGTGTGACTGTTATATGAAAATATGCGTGCGCGCATAATGTGCATGTTCACGCGAGCATGATGTAGCGTAGACTTCGTGTGTGTGACATAAACGTGGGCAGATTGGACCAGAATGTGTGGCATTGTAGCGTTATGTGGTGGTAGTAATTGTGAGAAACACCGGTAACAACAAAAATATTTAACTAATAAATTCTTGAACATTGTTTCTCGCGATAAAAATTATAGCTCCGCCGAACTCCAAATCACCTCCACCATCTGCTTGCCCATCACCGCCATCACTGCGATGACCGTCACAACGACCACGACCACCACCACCACCATCACCAGCTCCACTAACGGCATCCATTCATCGGCCTATAGCGATCCGCTGCAAGTGCAACTGCAGCTGCAGGTCACCAACGGCGCGTACGTCGCCCAGCAACAGCTGCAGAATGACGTGGACGAATTCGACGACATCGACGTGACGCCAACGTGCAGCGGCCACAACGAGCGGATCTTTGCGCTGCGCTTGCCCGTCTTGCATGAGGCCATCGACGAGCAGAACGGCGACAACGGCGATTGCAACGCAAACAAGATGCGTAGCATCAACGGCGGAAGCGGCGGCGATGACAGCGAAGTGGAAGACGACGATCGCAACGACGACGGCGACGACGACGATTCGAACGGAAACGACACCGACGACGACAGTGACATCCACGATGCGATTCTGATGCAGATGCGGCTGGAGACCAATGATGAGCAGAACGGCGGCGGCCGCGGTGGCCGAGGAGGCTGCGCCCTCTTGAAGTGAGTGTGTTCATGATTATTTGATCGGTGTGGTCGGTTCCACCACCTTTCTCTAAATTCCAATTAGAGCGAATGTCGCGAGTGCGAAATGCGGTTACGTAAACAGAGACACGCGTCCGGGAATCAAAAGTGAATTAAACAGTTTCACGCCCCGTGCTCCGATTCGGAGCGGTCCCGCCCAGTAGCGGATTCAGATTGGGGGCTACAGGGGCTCACGCTCAGACTGAATCAAATCAATCTATAATTAGGAAAGCTGTATTCGTACTCTAGTCTTTTAATTTAGTATCAGATGACTATAACAATATTAAAGGACTGGTGAACGAAACAGCAACAGCTTCCCTAATCGTTATCATATGGGATTTCGACTGACGTTCTAAATATTCACATTATACATCGAAGAATTGCCAGTGGTCTCTACAGTATAACTTGGAAAAACTCACCGATGCTGATGTGGTAACTGGCAATTTGAAAACAAAGGTCTTTTGGTGGATGTGGATACGTCTAATTGCTACAAATTCAAGATAGACGTTCAGATGACAGATAAATTCACTTTCATTTTGAATTATTATAATTTGTTATATTCCAGATATATCGTTTGAGAGGTGCTGTTGTACGATGTAATAAATTTGGAACAAATTATAATTATTTGAAAAAAAAAACCACTACTCAAATCCTGGATCCGTACCTGGTCCGGCCGCTCAGGTTGCGACAATGTGTGTTGAGCGCGGCGCGTCAATCGGTTTCAAATTAATAAACACACAAAAGCGCGACGCAAACAAATGACACTCAAAGTGCGGTGATCAGTGATATATCGCTATTACATTGGGCGTTCTACATAATAATAATATTGCGCGCACGCGCCCAAATGGGAGAGACGGCGTGCGCGCGGGTCACGGATGCAGGTAACGACGCGTTGGGTATCAGACAGACACACACAATGGGGAGCCGTGACGACGACGAAGCATGCTCGTCGGCAACATCGTTATTCATCGCCGAACAAAACCCACAATTCGCGCATTCACATCACTTCATGTGCGATACATTCGAGTGTGTGCATTCATCGCCGCAGTGATGCATATTTTGGAATGTTCGATGCGAGCGTCGATATGTAACGCGATTGTGTGCTGAGTCGTCGAACTGTGCACTGGTGCATATTACTACGTACCAGTAGCGTTAGCTTGAAACTTAAATTTGTTCGCCATGTTCAAATGGCAATTACGAGAAAACTTTAAAGATATCGTGTTCAAATGTTTGTCGGTCGTTAGCTCCACATGTACCCTTTTGTTCTGTAAAATTGTGGATCCAATTGTGGACTCAATAGTCCTTCCCTTCAAGCGCGGAAAACCTTTTTTTTGGTCTCATGATTACAGCGGTGAAAATAAAGGGCATATTATATATTTATTTATTCATTTTATAAGGCATTGCAGTGGAGATGCAAACATATGGCCGAGGATTCATTGATTCAACCGAGTCATTTTGACAACGTTGGCTGTAAGCGCACGAAAAACTCACATGTTAATTTTTGTAAAAAAATCATTATGATTTGTAAGCCAATTTTAACATTTATCAATAACATTTCTGTTCAACAAGATAGTTTAGTGTTGGTTAATACAGCATCAACTGATCATTAAGTTTTTAGTTCTCTATGTCCAATAGTTTCTGCTGATCCTATCACAAATACTTCTTTGTTATCCTTCACTTTGGGAATCGATATTGTTGGAAGTATTGGCGATATCCATAATTTCACACGTTCAAGATACTTTAAATATTTTCCTTTTAAACCGCCAATTAAAATTCGATGCACATTTTCCATTTCACGCAAATTCTGATTTTCGTCACAATGTTCAACAAAGAAGATGAATA